>VZTJ01004023.1:1359616-1416460 GCA_013397795.1 Orthonyx spaldingii | reverse complement strand
AAAAAAAAAAACAAACACAAAAGTAGTTTAGAAGTCTTATTTTTAGGGGCAAATAGCCTATGTAAAAAGACAACAGTATCAAATACAGTATCTCCTAATGAATCATGAGAGTGAAAATAAATACACATAACCCCTAAATTTTGACTAATTATGTAGAAGGTTGGTTCATTCTCACACATGATTTCAAATACAAGGGGGAAAATTGTTCCAAACCAGTAGGAGTACTACATAACAAATATCCTACTGTTCATAGTTTTTAGAATTTGCTTGCCCAGATCCTAATCCCAATTTCTCATCTATTAAAGATAATCTAAACTATACATGGTTTGTTAACTGGAAAGATCTAAAGGGTTTCTTACAGGTAGAAGTGGGACACAAGGAAAAAAGATATTCAGTTTCTGTCAAAAATAAAAAGGTTCTTCTTGTCTCATTGCAACAAAAAATAACTGGAGAACTCATAAAATCCCAAAGTTTTATACAGTCACGGAATTTTCCAGCCAAAGTCTAAGAGCTAGTTTATGACCAAGTATATAAGCAGATCCTTGCCTAGAGGCTTTCAGTGAGAAGCCATTTCCAGTTTCACACACCTCCCAGAATAACCTAGCCCCTAGATCCAGAGATATTATTTGCTTCTTGTGTTTTGTCTTCTGCTGTCCAGCTCTCAGAAGTGCAACCACATCTGCTCTTCATTTATAACAGAATTAAAAAAAAAAAGAGAATCTCTTATTAGAGCACTCAAACTTTGTGTTTGCCATCATTTGAAACTAAGCCCTCAGCTCCTGTTGCAAAGCAGGTGATTTATTTCCCATATTTTGAATTTCAGAGTATATGTTTCAGTCTGAGTATATGTTTCAGTATATGTTTCAGGTGAGCTCTCCTGTACAGAGTGTGCAATGCAACTTCTCCTCCCCAGTGCCCAGGGATGCAGGTGCCCTCCTGTGCCATCCTGAGGCACCTCCAGCCACCTGGCACCACCCTCCCTGGCATGAACAGCAGCCTGAACCATCAAAACCCCTGGTCACCCAAGAACTGTCCTTTGGTGATGACAGCCTGAGCAAGGAAACCGAGCTTGCAGAAGTTAAATACTTATTTAAATCTCAAATTTGTTGATTTACAGGCAGTCACCTTGCAAACAGTTTTGTCATAGCTTTAAAAGGTACAGTGCTCAAGGCTACACCTTTGTGCATTGTTTATAGTGAAGAATCAGCTTTTACATAGACACTCTTGGCCTGTTCAGTAACAGCTATCATTAGCTGTAGTTCAAATCCTGTGACATGCCATTGCTGTCCCACCAATCTTCTGTATTTGCCATAAAAGAATCCTTGACAGGTCCCAAAGGTGTCCTGATTAAAAACTGATTAAGTCCTTAAATTCTGATTATTCTTATGAATCTCTGCATAAACTGCATCTGGTTCTTCCCCTCCAACCAACTATAGAAGGCAATAAGCAGTGTACAAAGGAGAAAAGAGGACAAAAGCATTAAGAGATCCAGGTCCCAGCAGTCAGTGTTGTTTTCCTAAATGTTTCTGTCTAACCAGCTGCCTGAAGTAACTAGAGGTCAATATCCACCATCTATTTAAATATCTAGAATTAGATAGGTAACATGCCTATAGCAAATGCCATTTGTCAGTGCAAAAAGAAAACTGAAAGGCAGGAGCAACTGTCTCTACCTTCCCTTTTAATGCCTACAGGACTGCTCGAGTATCAGCTGTAGCACTTAAGGTAGAGGGAAAATATTGCATATTCATCAGTAACAGTGGCACAATTGTCTAAACTTACCTATTATGTCTACGTGAACAATTAGAACTAACACAACCTTTGCATTTGCTAGGGGTTTTTGTGTTTAGTCTCAAAATATATTTTGTGAAAAATACGACCAGTGTTCTCAAAGAACAAACACTGCAAGAAAAATTGAGGTTATATTTATTCCTACACAGGTACCTTTTCATTTGGTTGTTCTTTGGACAAGCTTTTTAAGAAAGCCTGCAGCCAGCAGATCCACAGCTACATACAAGCTGTCAAAGCGATTAAAGCTCAGTGCTCCAAGAGCACCATTTAACATCTACACATGGATAATCCTTTCTACACTGTCACAAGGATATTTGTACTAACTTGCTCGAGCAAGCTACAGTCAAACTCAAACATTGCTTTCTGACAACTCATTGCTCTCTTCTGAAACTATGGAACAGTTTCGCTTTCATGTACCACAGTAGGAAATACTTCGTCTATCCAGTAAGCAGCAGAAACAAGGTAAGTACTCTGGGCATGGCCTGTAGACATGCACCACATTCAAGAGTGTATAGATTGCCACTTTTATCAATCTTGAGATTAGCTTTCTTATTGCTGGAAAAATTCATAGAATAAGTGTTGTTGTGTTGGGTTTTTCTAAAATTTACGTTCAAATGATGAGATCTACTCCATAGAGGTGTCTAGAATAGGGATTAAAATCCCTTTAGCTCAGCATGAATAGAGAACACGACATTGTAAGAGGAAGTAATACCAAATTATAACTGATATATTCTGCAGTTCCTCTTTTTCTTACAGGCTGTACAGCACAAGCTGAAAAGCTTGAGTCTTCTACTTCTGAAGGAGATCCCTCCCTGCGCTTTTCATCTGCTCTGATTCAGCTGAGAGAATTCAGCTATATTTTCTTTTAATCACATGCACAAGGGACAAACAAGACTGTTTATAGAGTTCACTCACTGTTGGAAAAGCAATTGAAGCTTGTTTGTTGTTGTAGTGTTTTTTGAGACAAACTAGAACTTGAGTATTTAACCAGAAGTTGCCGCCTTTTATTTCCTTAGCGTTGCACATGGTCTAACAAGGGAACAGATTATGCAATAACTGTTTGGAAGTTAGTCAAGCAAAGAACTGCTGGTTACTACATTATCAAATGATAGGGCCTGTTGTAGGAATTGAAAGCAGCAATTTCCCTTTCTATATTTATTTTCTCCCAGACTTGCTGTGTGAATTAAATCATCTTTAACTCAGCAGATATTTCCTGTGATCCTGGCTGCTTAAGAAGTCACAAAAAAGTCAGCTAGATAACTGAGATAGTGCATCTCTAAGAAGCAGCCATCAGCTAAAGGCAGTGTTAGTAGCATCCACAGGTGTTTTGGTTTGAAAGACAGGTGTCTGCCAAGGAAGGCGGGAACCTCCTTTGGAATAGAAGACATGACCCCCTTCCCTCCAAATTATTATAACTTCAAAATTACAGGGCTTTCAGGTAAAGATATGGGAAAAGGAATAACAGTTCTTTACTAGCATAAATATACATATGTATAACAAGGCAAACAAACAACAACAAACAGAACCAGAACTCAGTCACAGCCTTCTCTGGGCTGCAGGCACTTTCCCCCGTGGTGCAGTTCCAGTCACGGCCGGCAGGGGCGCTGCGGGCTCCCGGTCAGGCAGGGGGATGCGGTAATACCCTGCGCCTGCAGGGGGCGCTGTGGCGAGGGCGCGGCCCTCACGTGGGGAATGGCGGGCGGGAGACAGACAAGGGGCTGCCTTGGGGAACTCACAGCAAGCAGCCGGTCCTGGCAGGCCAGTGGGAAAGATGGAAAAGGGGCTGCCTTTGGGAACTCACCAGAAACAGCCGGTCCTAGTGCCCCTCTGGATGGCGAAATGCAGCAGGAACCTCGGAGAGCCGGCTGGGACGGCAGAGGCAGGCAGACCCCGGGATAGCAAACAAAATATAAAAGCTCTGCAGCTGTAGTAGGAGCCGCAGGGTGTCCCAGCAGGCAGGGGGTGCCGGGCTACAGTGTAGCAAAAAACCCCAAGCAGCAGCAGAAGGCAGCGGGGCTGGGCAGTGGCAGCTCGGCTCCCGAATCCAGCCAGGAGAGGCTCTCTCAGAGAGGGAAGGAGCTCGGGGTCTTGGGTTTTCCCCTGGGCCACTTCAGTAGATGGTGAAGGTCCTTTTCCAGTGAGGTTGGGTGTTAATAAGGCCCCAGTTCAACAGCTGCTCTTTTGAGCAAAGGCTCACCCACAGTAGGAGAAGCAGTGAGAAGACAAAAGATCCAAAGTGGCAGCGAATCCTCCGGGCAGCAATGGTCCAGCACCAAATCCCACCTGTCTCCACTGCGATTGAAGGAGAGAAAGAGGTCCAGCCCCTCACACCCCAGCCAAAACCTCACAGGTGTCTCTGCTCTTCTGAATATAAAAACCCCCGGCTAAGAGGCTGCAGCTGGTTGCACCCTCCCCACCCCCAGCAACCTCTTTTGTTCTCTTAAGTACCGGTCGTTATCATTTCTTGGGCAACCAATGGGACAACATTCCCTGACAGAAAGGAAAAAAGAAGGAAAAATCCTAACCTCCAACAACAGGGCAACCTGGAGGCTGCACTGTGAGCGTTGGTATCCCAGAAAGAGTCCAAACATACAATATGGAGAAGGTGCTGAAAGTCTAGCAAGGGAAAGTGTGGAGTAGAGTTATTTCATTCCACTCATGAATGGCCAGTACACCATCTGTACTGGAGTCAGACTTTTTTTCTGAGAGCAGAGATGAGAAAACTCAGCTTTTTCCTGAGGGTGTACATGGCCCATCATGCAATAATGGGGATGAGTTTTATTTCACATTCCTTGTACAGCAACAAACTTAACATATTTTAACTGTCCTTGGAAAAGAATGTTATTTGAGCACAGGACTATGGGAACTGCTGACTGAAATATAAGATGGGTTTATAGACTGTTACTGTATGCTTTGTTTTCTATTGTAAAACAAGCAGTATGAAGGATTTGTGCTGCCAAGTGAAGTTTCTAATCCTGGTGAGGAGGTCAAATAAGAAAAACTCTAGCCTCTTCCTTTGACTTAACAGTGGTAGCTGTGTGTAGTTAAGGTTTCTTTTTGTTTGTTTGGTTGGTTTATTTGTGGTACAAATAACCTACGAAGATTATCTCAATTTTCATCCAAATTCCATTTTAATCCAGTAACTCAAAGTATTGCATTTGGAGTAATTTCTAATTTTAAACTGCACATCAAGTGTTCAACTTGATCCAACTAAAATCCAACATTTAACTGAAAAGTTGGCCCAGACTAAGACGATGAGTCTTGTTTCCCAAAGAGTTCAATGACTTCTGTGAACTGTCTCCAAGACATGTATAGATGTCACAGACCAGGTACCGGAATGCAGCAGGTTTGCCATTGGAGTCTCTTCATAAGTGTTTGACATGGGTTTCTTTGATGATGCCAGTATACAAAATGACTTGCTCATCTGGAGTTGAAGCCTGTCTAATTCTTTAGTTACAAAGGTGAGATCAATTTCCTGGCTAATTTTAGTACCTTAAAGCAAAAGAAATGTCAGCATCAACAGAAGGTCAACCTTGCTAAAATATGTGAACTTTTTCCTCTATGCCTTTTATCTGGAGGACTATTGACTTCTAGATTTTTTTTCTAAGTTGCCTTCTCTGCTTCTTAGATTTGCCACTGTATGCCCAATTTAAAGACATGACTGAGTTTCCCTAAAAATACTGACAGGCAAGTTGCAGTACCCAGCATTTGATTGTGGGCATATGGTTAGTAATGACATTCTAATTAGATTTTGATACTTAAGCCTGGTGTGAGGAGGGTCAGTCTCTTAATCGTGTTAGACTTTGAAGAGATTATGCGTGACTTTTTCCTCCTTGCAGACTCTGCACTAAAAGCTGCCTCTCTTTAACTAGATTGCAACACTAAATGTAACTTGATAAAACATTTGCACATGGGTATATTAGCTAGAAAATCACACAGGCAAATTTAGTCATTTAATAACCCCACAGCACTGAATTGCAATATGAAAAAGACACCCCACACATAGTCTTGCTGGACTAAACTCAGCATAATCACAGATATCCAATTAAACGACTACTGTGAATTCTAACAGGATTTGTTCTTTGCAGACTGTACTGACAGAGGTGAATTAACACAGAAATAAGACGAGCTCTAACTTCACTCTCTCAACAAGTTTTCTGTAACTTGTTCCTTCTGTGTAGGTCAGAAATAATAGTAAAGAGCAACTCTGTCACTTCCACTATCATTTTTGTTCTAACTTTGTGCAAAATTGGTGTTGTAGCAAAACAAACAAAAGAAGTAAATCGGACCTATCTGAAGGAGTTGATTTTAAAATCTGAGAACAAACAAAAAACCAGCATTGTAGAAATGATGCAGTACTCTGGTACTAACATATCTGCTAAGCTTTGCTCACAGCAGAGTCTTACACAGCTGTAACTTTAGTGTGTGAAAAACTGGGCGTGAGAGTTAAACTGAATCACCTAAGAGACAGGCTGGAGTAAAGCCAGTCTCTCTCTCTCTGTTTTTTATTTTCAGTATGTTCATTTTAGTTCACTGGCCTGGCTGACCACTTCAGTAGGCTCTTTTGAGGTGAGAAATATCTCCATAAATGCAAGCAAGTTGTTGAAAATGGTAATGAGTAGAGCCCAGCTAAACACACTGTTATGGAAAACAGAGCTGAAGCCACTCTGACAAGACCAGAGTTGTGCTAGTTTAAAGTCCCTAAACAATAAGCAGGGCCACACTTCACCTCTAGCACAGCTGGCCTCTGAGGAAGCTGATTGTACTTGTCCTTGAAAGAGAAAAGAGCAGATAAGCCACAAAGAGTTATATTGTGGGGACAGCTTGTATGGACCCTGGTGAAGGACATGAAAGGAGCCAAATAAAAATACATTGAGTCCTGATTGTAGCCAGCTTATTTTGATGGGAGTTATTTACATATTCCACTTAGGTCTTTACTGTTGCTGTAGTGAACTTCTTCTTTTTTTTTTTTTTTAAGCCTCAGCAATTGATTCCTTATTAACCAGTTTGCGGGTTTTTTTCATCTAATAGAAAGAAAATCAAAGTATTTAATCATAACTGTAAAATTAAAAGCAGGATCAAATTAATTGCTACACTTAGGAAATTGTTTCAGACGTAACAGGAAGATGCTATATCTTTAGACATGTAGAGGAGGCAAGTTTGACAAATACTGCATTCATATGACTTGCTACCTTGTTACCTGTAAAAAGTCTTGAATTTAGAATTTATGTCTCTCAGCTTTAAGAAGTAATTCTTATAATCCTTGTTGATTGCAGATTGAGAGTGGATCTGTAGAAGCAACTTCCTGACTCAACCAAAACTGAACTCTCACAAACCAATTACAAGAAACTGAGGAGCAATAACGGAAAGCCATTCATAAGCTCCTTGACTTTGGGTTCTTTATTTCTTTTTCTGTTTCTACAAACTATTTTATATTCATGTGGTCTTCTGGCTACTGGTTTTACCTCTTGTTTACCCACAGTGCAGAGGACTAAGTTGTCAGAGAGGAACTACACATCTTTAGCATTGACATCAAGTATATCATAAGCATGTGTGATGTAACTCACAGTCTATACAATACGGACACTCTTGTATGAAGTCACAAGGAAGTCAGCATTTGTTGATGGAGGCTCACCTCTGCTCTTATGTTTCAGTTTCCTGAAGAGAAGAGCTTTTCAAAGGTGTTACGTTTTGAAACTCAAACGTCTGGGTTGTGTTAGACTTTGACTCAGATTAATAATGAGTGAAAATTACACTGCATACAGTTCCATCATCTCTCTCGTATCATAAAATCGCTGGCCTGTTGTATGACACAGACCTGTGAAAGGCTGAGATTTCTGCCTGAGGTCTCTAATGTTATTAACCATTATCAATTCCATCACTGTGAGCCATGGATGTTTCTTGAAACGTTTCTGTTTCAGTAGTTATATCTCTAATATTGATATTGCCAGGGAATAGCAGAAGTCCTGGCAAGCTGGAGAGCCTTAGACCTTGTGGTGTCAAGTACTGATGGCTGTCTTGAGAGTCCCATGAGATGGTGCGGAGGGGGGAGGGAGAAGCTCAGACCAATTCGTGTGCAGAGAGCAGCTGGGGACAGCTCCCGTTGCCACTCAGCCCTGACCAGGGGTGCCTTTACTTTTGAGACTGTCACATTTGTTAGGCTTTCACCCAGGTCTCAGTTGAGCTGCAGCCCATCACACACAGTGAGTGCACCGGCTGGCACTCCTTGAAGCACTCAGGCTCGCTTCAGGAGCTGACAGAGGAAAGAACTCCCTGGCTAGAGGAAGAGATGTGCCCTTAATGATGCTTTTCTCAACAGCAAGAGGCCTGCCTGCAGTATTTCAAGAGTGGAGAGAGAATTTTGGACAGATGTTGCCAGCCACAGACTCCATTTTTTCAGTCAACTGTCCACTGACAGGGTGTATTCTGTTCAGAGAGCTTGGAATATAGACTGTGACTCCGATGGGGAATTTTCTTCCAAAACCCACCACTGCTGTGGGTCTGACTATGCTGTCTGACACAGGAAATCCACAGCAATGGGATCCCCAGGGAAAAGCAGCACTTTATATTGGCAGCATCTGCCTACAGATGCCCTATTTGACCCGGGCCAGCGGCAGTGCAGGGGGATAATTACTCCAGAATGAAATGAGAACTTACGACCTCCCGAGCACAGCATGAGGCAGTTTTTCCCTTCCTGGGGGAGCTACTGAAGAAGCAAACATTATTACTGATGACGCAGATGAGAAAATGAGAAACGGGGACGGGCCAGGAGGAGGACGTATTGTTGAAGTGGAAATATTTTAATTTAGCACGTTTCGCTGGCTATCGGTGCATCTAGAAGAACGGGAAGCGCTCCTTGGAGGAGCGGCGTGAAGGATCCCGGCCGGGCTGGGCGCCGATCCCGGGAATGCCAACGGAGGCGGCCCGGCGCCCCCTGCTGGGGCCGGCGGGCACGGCAGAGCCGCCCGGTCCGGCGGTCAGGGAAGCGAAGCAGCTTCCAGCGCTGCGCGGACCGAGAGATTTCTGTGTGAAAGACACAGCAAAGGGAGCTCTGTGCATCCACGGGAATATTTTTAATAATTCATTAACTATTAAAACTGTACCGTTGATGTTTTAAGTGCAATTCTCTATTAAATCAACTTGGTCATACTGTATTTTAGTTGCTATCTCCTCACCAAAAAAGGCGCCTAGCATAGGGACAAAAATGGAAGATGACCATTCGGGTACACTCACAGAAGATGACTCAGAAATTACCTTTCTTTCCGTGATCTTTTCTTACACAACCTTTTCCATGCTACATTGTTTTCAGTGCTGTGAACAAGCAAAGTCTCAGAGGAACTTATTATGAACCTTCTGGATGTAGTAATCTCTTACATAATTGGAACCTATCAAATCCTTAGGGTCCCCACAATGCTGAATTAGGGTGGAGGTTTTTAATCCCCACAGTCTGTAATCACCTCTGAAAACCTAATCTACTGAATTTGTAAAGAGATTCACTTGGTTGCTCTGATGTTAAAACACAATAAAGCCACAAACAGGTTACTTAGGTCAGGTAACAGATGGCACCCAAATCCTTTGTGAGGTGAAGTCATCATCCAATTGTATAAAATTTCACAAGGACAAGGCATATTTATTTCTCAGAATGCTTGAATGAGACCACATTTGGTAAAAGTCTGAGGACCAAAAGATTTCACAAACTTTTGGTATTACTCCTATAAAAGAATGTTTGCAAATACCTTAACTATCAAAATTGCTGTACACTTGCACTCCATTACTCAGTGCTCTGAAGATGTAAAAATAATCTGTACAAATAGCACAGTATTTGCAAATAAGAAAGCTTTATTCTTTCCACTGGTTTGAAAGCCTGAGTGACATTAATTTTGGCTTTCAAAACCAAAAAAGCAAAGACTGTTGTTAAAATAAAAAAATACCCAATGGAGAGCACAGCCCAGAGATATTTCCTGGCTGTTTTCTTGAAGGGATCTTGGCACAGAGTAATAACACCATCCTGTTCCCATCAGGTATGTCCTTCACAGAGAGAATAAACAGGCTTTAACTATAAAACTCCTATGAAGAGCATTTTTTTATTCAGTTATTCAAGATAAAAGACTAGATAGTTTCTCAGATTTGTGTCTCTCAGACAAATTGGTCATGCTGTGATTACTGAAACACGCAGGAGCACCTCCACAACACGATGCACAGAACTAGCACACCAGCTAGCAAGAGCACATGGGACAGAAATGTGTCAATCCCTACCTTTCTTCCAGTACAAAGAATGCATCCCTGGGATGTTAGTTCACACCTGTCCCTGGCATGGGATTACCACTTCCCCAGATAGCCAGAAATCTTGAGAGGGTAACAGCTTGTGTGTGTTCAGCACTCTACAGGTGCAGAGTTCTATGTGGCTGCTGGTTCTGGCAGTGTCCCCAGGCTTTGCTCCTCAGACACGCGCCCAGCTGCTCTGAAGTCTGAGCTGGCAGCTCCCCTGTGCAGGACTTGTGCCATCTGGGTGAGCACCAACACGGCCCCAGCCCCTCAGGCCTCACCTGGTGGGTCCAGCAGTGCCAATGTTGGACCAGGGCAGGGCAGAGGCTCCTCCTGCACAATCCACCCTCACACACAGAACAGAGAGCAGGTTCAAAGTGTATGCAACATTTTATTGAAAAAATACGAATGTTCTGTACATAAAGTACAACTTAATGGGCTTGATAAAATCTCCAGAGACTTATTGGTTAATACAGGTCTTCTTTTCTTCTTTTCCCTCTAAGGGCATAAAGCATACAATGAAGCAGCAGGTCCCCTGTACTTGTGCAAGTGCAATCCCATCGCTGTGCGTGCAGCATAGCACCTGGCTCTACACGGGACTCCAACATGCTCAAAGTACTTTTGATGGATGGTCTGCAAGAAATTTAAAGCATGGAAGAACTGCACAGGACTGGTCCTTCAATCCACTGGTGATTCAGAATTTATTGTGAGATCTCTGTTCTCCTAAACAGTCTGCATCTGCACATCCAATATTTCTGACAAATAAATACAAAAATAAATAGGGATCTGGCCTCACAGAACCTGAAGTCTCAGAAGCAACAAAACTTATAGCAAGCTACATACATAATTTCAACTATATCAACATAATTTATTTAAATCTCTATCAATAAATGTATTAAAAGTATAAATTCTTACCCAATACTGAGAGTTTAGTTCTGGAAATAAACCCAGAAAAGGAAAGTTTTTTCAGTCCTCTCTTACAATTTAGTGTGCTCTTAGAAAATGCTTTATAGCTGAACTTCAGCAGAAACTAGCTGCTATATAATGCACTTCTATCCCCCAAACCTAATATAAAAAGCTTTTTAAATCTTTTTACAGTAACTGGCTTTCATGTCCTAACTTTACATACAGTTACTAAAAATACTGCACATTGCAGTGCTGACTAAAAATAGGTTTAGTGTTAAAACTACATGCACAAATGCTGGGGTACCAAAGCAGAAACTGAATAATGTGGCATCTTCACAATTAATTTATGTTGCTAATCAGATGGTGTAACAAATACTGCAATCCCAAAAGATATGTATGTTGCAAATGGAAAAACAATGAACAGGACTGGATGAGGAGAAAGTTAGGCAAAACACCTTTTTTTCTTCTCCGTTTAAAACTGGAATGTCCGTTATGGCCAGGAAGGTAAATGTAGACCAGGGTTAGAAGCTTCTAAATCAGGAGTAAATGGTGATGACTTCTCGGCCGCCACCTCTAACAAGTAATACCCTCTCCAGACCCTCAGTCAAGACTTCGAGGAACTCCATGTCTGTTTCAGTAAAGTCAAGGACAAAAAGTATCAAAACAAAAATACACAGGGACTAGACCAGGGCCAGCTCACAGTTCTCACTCTGGTCTCACTTAGGGGCATAGTGCAAGTGTCCCTCTACGTACCAAAATACTGTGAGCTTGTAGCACTTCTTCCTTTAAGCAATTACTACCTTACAGCCACAAGCCAGTACCCTTCACTCAGGGGACACTTTATCACATATTACAGCTCAACAGCACTGGTGACAAGATTAATTCAAGAGAACAGATTAAATAAAAACCTGTGCGGCCTAGGCCTTGCCTGAAAGGATACAGTTTTCATCTCCATCAGTATTCTTTGGAGGACCAGGCATGTTGAGGAGCACAAGTCTGGCATCATGGGATCTATTTACAATGACTTCATTTAGCTTCACTGCTGTGTGCATCCTTCGGACATTAGACTGGTTCCTGTAGAAGAAGCACATTCAGACTTACTGTTAGAGACATGCCTCTGAACACTGAATTATTGAAAGGTCCTTAAAAGCATACTCAAATCTCCTAAATACCCTGTGAAATGTCAACACAGTGATTTTTTTCAAAGTTTATGATGAAGATACAAAAGAGATTTCCCAGAGTAACTCAGGTACAGCTAGTTCATTGGTTTTTTAAGATCTCTGGAGTCAAAGTCTCCAGTTTAGAAAGTTACACTGCTCTTCAAAAAGCATATTTGATAAAGATGGTTTAGTGTTGCATAAGAAATTAAGGCACAGAGGGGATGTGCTCTTTGACCCGGCACACTCGTGACCTCAGAGCAGCCCTGCCCAGGGCCCTCACACCCATGGCAGCACAGGCCGTGCTTCTTTCCAAACTCAGCACCACAAAACTCTCTCAATCACCTGGGAACCAAGCAGGAGTCTGGCACCACCGTGCTCAGCCCACACTTGCCAGGAGCACACTTCCCTCTTGGTGTTGAACAGCAGTTGGCATCTCCAGAGAAAGGCTGGTTTGCTACAGATTGCAATCACATGATGGGGAAATACGGCATGGCAGCCTTATTTCAACGGGCTGGAGGAATGGGGCTTTTCTGGAGTGTAATAAGGATGTTAACCTCTCCTTCAGGACACTAATCAACCTCTCTGCCTGGCTATTTACAAGAAACACTTTCACCCAGGTGTCTTTAAAATCTCAATCACACTTTCGAACTTGAGTAGCCTCAGTTCAAAAATTAGGGGAGAAAAGGGAATAGGTGCAGCATAACATCATAAGCCTCCACTCCTTAAGAAGCCAGGCTTAGAGAGGTAAAAGAATTAATTATTTGGAATATATTAACACAAAATAACATCAATTCATGCAGGAACAAAATTCAAAAGCAACCTTTGGGGATTTCAAGCCAGGGAATGTTTCCTTCTTACAGGCAATCAACCATTATTTTGGTAACAAAAAAGGAAAATACAATACAGAAATAAACTTATCAAAATGAGAGTATATTTACACTTTTGAGGCTTTTCCACCAGGGTTTTTGTCTTCATTTTAATATATTAAAAATAAGTATTAGTAGAAACAAATGAAATATGAATGTGGTTTCATTGATTCAGCTTTGCATGATATGAGTGAAACTCTTTAGTAATCTTGCTGCTCTTCTGAATATTCAGATTTGCAAAGAAATTATTTATATACACAGACGAAAGAAGATGCAGTGGGAAGAATCATGTTCATTATGCTAACAGAATAATTTACCTACTGTGAATTACCTCTCTGTTACTTCATGTTCTTATTTAATTAGGAGCAAGGACACCCTCTGTCTTCACCACATCAGCTTCAGATAGCCAGGGACAACACTGAGGTCAGATTATGTTTACAGGAAGTGAGGAAAAAACCAGCAGCAGGAACATACAGTTGTTAGCTATGTATAGTTTTGGAAAGGGAATTGAAAACTAAAGGTTTGGTTTTCTCTAAAGTGATATTTAAAATTGGCATCTCCCCAGTGATTTGAAGGTGTAGGCTAGAAGAAAAGGCTTGTTTAGTGCCCAGAAACTGCCAGAAATAACATCCTAGCAGTGTTGTGGAATGAGAGCTTCTCCAAATGAGTAATGTTTCCCCCTGCTTGTGTCATACTCTGCTTAAGAAAATAGGTTCTGACTGGAACTGTTTTCTATCCTTAGTTCTCATCAGGACAACCCTTGTAGTTTGTTACATCCTATTTATAATGACACTCAGCTTAAGTAGCTAATCCTGCTCCCTTTAAAACATTGCTAAGACTGCTCAGCTCTAGTGCCTTTTCTTCCATCAGTACATATAGTTTTCCTCCTTGCAGGTGAGAAAATTCTTTCCTCTCAACCATCTTAATGTACTTCTAATTTAAATAACAAACTTACAAGTTTTCCCACTCTCTGAAAGCATGGAAGAGGAAAAAGTACAGGTAGTTAACACCAAATTCAGCAGAATTTCTACAGTATGATTCAGACTAAAACAGATTTGAATTCTGATTTATGAGGAAGAAAAATCTGGAACTTTGCCAGGTATGCAAAACTGACTGACCAAGCTCTTCATGTGAGATGTAGGATTTCAAAGAAGTCACAGGAGATTTAGAGAGTATTACACAAAGCCAAAATAGACCTTTACTTCTCACTCTTCAGGGGGCACACACGTGGCAGTACTACAGCTGTTGTTACATGTCAGTGCTCCTGCAGAAGCAAGTCTGTCTCAGAGGGTTTATCACACACAGATGCTATTCCAGGTCATTCATCACCATCTCCAGAGCTTCTTCCTTTATGCGTTAAACATCCACACTACACACTAGACAGTGAAGTTACCATCTTTTTTTTTAAATTCTGATTAGATCAGTGAAATTATCAGTGAGTTTTACTGAGGTATTTGGGAGATAGGAGGGAAGTTGTTAGAGGATTTAATAGCTCAAATTTAGAATCTGACTATACCAATTGAGGGATGTGTGCACATTTGATTGGTTAGAGATTTCTGGGGAGGCTAACTGCTGTCTTTTCATAGCCAGGTCCCAACGTTTATAGCACAAGTCCAAACCAAGGATTAGGAAAAGAAAGAGAATGAAAGCACAGCACATGTAGAGTTTCAGGAGATTCCAAGTGTAGAGTTAGACAAGACTCACGGCTTAATGCTGATGAGATCTCTAAAGCTTCCCACACCACTGCCTCGGTTCCGCTTCTCAGCATCACATTTCTCTTTTGTCCAGGTCATCTGGATATTCTCAGGAACAGGGTCTCCCTCATCTTCTTCATCTGAGTAGAGGCTCTCCAGACGTGCTATTGAATGTCTGTCTTTTACGAGCTGAGCCTGGAGGGCACATGAGTGACAAGGTGAACTCAGAGACTTTATTTTATGCTCTCTGGTTCTCTTTAAGTTATGATAGACTTTTTGTTGCATTGTATCTTTTATTTTGCTCAGTCAATTTAGCCTTTAGGACAGCTCTGATACCAGGCATTTGCCCTAGCCGAAAGTCTTACATACCAAACTGACTTTAAACAGTTTTGATGGGTGTAAGCCAAGCAGAATTTGGACTGACAGAGGCCTGTATCTATACAAGAAAAAAAAGTCAGTGTAGCTCACATCATGATGTGGTCAGAAACAACAGACAAGACCAACCCAAAATTGACAACAAAAAAAAAAAAAGCTTGACAAACACATGCAGAAAAGATGGATCATCTTTCATAGCTACATGTCACAGACACTTTTCATAGCCATGTGTCCTATAAGTCCAAACTGGAATAAGATTGTCAGTAGGAAAACAGGATATGCTATAAATTGAGACAAATACCGGATATCCCATATAACGAAAAAACAAGAACTACATGCAATTTTGGGAAACAAAAAAAGCTACACGAGAAGTACTTCCTTACATCTTTAGAACACAGGAGTTAAATTTAAGCAGCAGCTACGTAACACACTACTAGGAAGGCACTTCGTGTCATCCCCCTCAGCAGCCCATAGGGAACAACCACAAATTACATACCTCCCTTTCCCTCTCAGTTTTTGTCAGCCTCATTTGCCTCAGCATCTGAGATCTCTGCTCCATCATAAGAGTTCTCTCGTAAGTATATGCTGAGATATCACTATTGTGCTGCAGAAATAAGGACAAATATTGTGCTTGTAATCAAGTCATAACCAAACATCACCAAGTGCATAATAAAGTGAAAAATGGGCTCAATTCCCTTACCATTTCTACCACTTCTACCTCTGCCTCTATTCGGAGTTGATAGAGGAAAGTAGCCAAATCCTTCTTCATCTGGATGCTGTTATCATCCATCTGAGCTACAGTAAAAATTCTCATTTTGCATTTTCTCCAAACCTGGTGAGGGAACACAAACTCTCAGTTATTTGAACCAATAATACTTTGCTTTACAAAACAGAAACTTACCAACATATCTGCTCTCATTTATCAATACAAGCTGTACAACTGGACCTTGTTTTTGTAAACTAACACATGCAGAAGTAAGTGGGGGACATTCTCTGTGTAGCTGCTTACTTTGTGCTGTTTGAGAAGAAAAGGAAGCAACATCAACATGCCTCCATCATGCACAATCCACCACACGTCAATGTTGCCTTCGTTGTAACGCTCGTGGTTGCTGGGGTAGAAAGACACATTTTTGGGAACCAGCAAAGCCAGGTGAGCTGCAGTTGTGCAGCGAACAGTACCTGCCCAGGAGGGGAAGAAGACAGTTACCTCCAATTCTGCAAGAGTCATCTATGGTTAGAAAAATGTTACTCACTGAGCAAATGTCAGCAAACCATAAAAGTCATCACTTGAATAAAGAAAAGTATGTACAGCAAGGCTTGCACAGACAGGTCAGTCCAAATGACAAAGCCAGGATACAGCAGACCCACAGGAACACAAGCCCTATTTCACATTTGAAATAAAAGCAGCAACCTTCAAAGCTAAGTATGAGGAGACAGCATCTGCTCTGCTCTAATTTGATTAAGTAACTGGACCACAGGAGGAGAGGGATAGAGGCAAGGAGAGCGTTTCCCAGTAGTGAAGGATAGGTTAGAACCAGTGACAAAACAGAGATTATCTAGGAAACAAATTATAGTCTGCCAAAAAACCGGCATCTCTCCAGTCCATCAGTTTTTAACCATTCATTAGACACGTTGAGTTTTAGCTGCTAGATTAATCTTTGAAGATCTTTCTTAAGTCTTTTACCTACAGGAAATGGTATTACAAACAGAAGAGTTTTGTGAGAAAATACCTACTTCTCCATCAACACTAGGAAAAAAGACAAACGCAAAACCAATCTTACAAGGATTCTGTTAAAATCCCATGTGTACCATGTGTGTAACAAACATCTCTGTTCACAATGTCTGATCACACAGCACCTTTAAAGCTCACCTATAAATGTCTTCCAAGACCTTGGATCTTCACTCTGTCTCCAGCCATAGGGCCACCCCAGAACCACAGTGTTGTGCTTCATGCCACCGAGTCCACAGGACTGGATCAAGTGAGCAATTCCTTCTCGAACTTTATTGGCTACAACTACTTGACAAAATCCTTTCACCTTCTCAATTTCCATCATATTCTTAATAGTCTGCAAGACAGACAAGGAAAAATCTTAGTTTTCCTTTCCAAAAGGAACTCCTAATATTTCTCTGTCACGGCAATGTAAATTCCTGGTTCACATGTCCATAGGTAAAGCACAATGCAAAGTTGTGCTCATCAGATTTCCTTAATAAAACAAAAAAAGAAACACCCACTTGTTTAAAACACAGTTTCCTTCCAAACATAATCATTTCTAACACATCAAAGTAAGGTTTTTTTGGTTTGTGTTAACATCTCTTATTCATAGTAATAGATAGTGATACCTGCGTCACTATTTCACTTTCCATTTTCTAATCCTGTAACATTCACTTTTTAAAACCCAAGGCCAATTGACTTCATCTGGATTTCCAGTTTCAAATTCCCATGTAACATGCTGTGCTATATTAAATTTACAAATATAAGCACCAAATGCCACACATCTATCAAGTATACCTTATATTTGTTTAAAAGCTAAATAAACTTGATCAACACGTAGCCCATTAATTAGTTTTCCTTCTGTAACAATTTTCCTACAGAAAAAGCCTCTGGGGAAGAAAACAAATATGCTAATGCTATACACATGTAAACAGAGCTATGATGTCATGTTTACACAATGAGGAAGATTAAGTAATTTATTAAAAAATTTTCAGGACCATCCTTCAATACTTTTTGTAATAAATTTATCAACACACTGAAAAAGAACACATTTGCTAAGCTTGACGGTTACTGAAATGCTACTTGCAATATTCAGAAAACTAAATACCCTTCTTCCCTCCATTAAGCAGCATAGAGAAACTTCCATAGTAATTATTTCCTATCAATGAAGACAGTTTTATGCAGTAAGACTGTTTACAAACGTTGTGAGCATTGATCTTGCATTCCCAAAGCCACAACTGGCAGCTGAAACACGTATGCAAGTCCTTTACTGAACAGCTGTAGTACTGCTCAACCAGTCCTGTATTTCATGCCAGCCTTAATAAGATGCTTTTTTCCATGCATGATCAGGAAACAAAATTTTGCATTACCTGCCCACCCACCCCTTTCTTCAAGTATTTGTTTAAGGCACTGACCTGCTCAGCAGCCTGGGCTTCTCCGTAAGTTTCCAAGAAATTCCCTTGAATGACTGATCCTATGATAGTCAAACCCTTACCAGCTTTCAGCTGGGATGCAAATGTTAACAGTCTAGGGTATTTTACATGCAAATCTTCGTCAAGTTTCAGAAGCACCAGCAACTGAGGCCTGGACAAAATCAAAAAGACAATATAGTTTTTAACTAAGGCTTTAAAAATAGCATTTTAAAAAACTGCCTCTCATCACTTATACTGTGCTTGAATATGAACTCTGAAACATTCTTTCTGTATCTCACACGTTCGAGGGGTTTTATTTAATATTTTGTTTCTCTTGGTGAAAAGCAGATGTGAAACTGTGAGAATTCTGTTGCTGCATTGTGCCGACAGTAACAAAACCTGCTGATATACTCAGTTTAAGAGGCTTGCACTAGTGTTTTATTCACAGGCGTGTTCTTCAAGGCTGTTTCAAGTACTATTGCAGCACACACAGTGTTCATGCTGTTAAGACTGTTCTCCCAGATCTATCTGGATACTTCTGCCAAGAAAATACCTATATTCTGTATCCAGAAACCTGGCACATGGAAAACATAAGTATTTTCATCTAAACACAGATCCCACCTGTCTTCTGTTCCTTAAGGTATTGCTACACAATCAATTGAGGCATTTTCTGTCTGGCTGAGCAAGTATAAAAAGATTTATAAAACTCTGTCTTTGATAGATTCCTAGTCCTCTTTTTCAGAGCCCAAGGGTTGTGCAATGCCCAGCCAAGAGGAGGGTTCTTGCCCACTTAATCTGTTTTCAACACCAAGAAGGGATGACATCAGAAGGAATAATGTTGTCCACTGTTCGTTTCCTGGCCTCTACACCTCTGTACTCACACACCTCCAGTTTCCCCAAGTTCCACTTCTGAATTCACCAATCTGGAGGCCAGTTAAAGATCCAAAGGGCACTAAAGGTCTGCCCATACAGAGTCCACACAGCAGGGCTTGGCTGTGACAGGACAGCTTACTGCAAACTCAACACTTCCTTTTTTAATATTCTGGGCATTTAAATTCATTCACACAGACCAAAAGCATCTTGTTTAGAGTCCAGTTTAATTCCTTGAGTGTAAGCAGATAACCATGACAGTCATTTTATTAGTGCAAGATGAGTACCTCCAGTTCTTTGTGTGTGGAGGGCCCTCCTCCAGTCTGAGTAAGGCGTATCTCGCTGCGCTGAGCGACAGGCCCCGGATGCCATCACCCCACTCCTTCTCTGCACTGTGAAGAACAAACAGTTCAGCCAACATATGGCTCCATGAGCACTTAATTGTACACTTACAGTCAGCTATAGAGATTTGAGCACCTTACAATGAGTTTAATAACATGATACGTAGCATGTATCACATCTACATTTGTAATTTGTATGTGAATGTCTGCGATACCACAGATCACACGAGAGAAATGCAAGTGTTTCAGTAAACTATATACAATGACACCACTATTCTGGACTTAATTTGTAAGCAACACTACAGAGAAGGCTTCCCAAGCATATACAAACATCTGGCATTTCAACACCCAATTTAGTTATTAGGCCAAATTAAGTTATACAGCCACATGACAGCCTGACTCCATCCCATGTTAATCTCCAGCAACCCAATCAGCAGATTCAACTTTCCAAGGACTGTTCTAGACAGACCTTTGCACCAGATAAATTGGAATATAATGGTTGGCATCAGCTGTTCTGGGCCTGAAGTAATCATGTGCAGTACACAGCAGCTAGATCCCAACCAGTTTTCTACTTCCTGTGACTCAAGTTTCACCCAACACCTTTAGAGGTTTAACAACAAAGTACTTCAGGGGCTTCTGCTTAGCTGTGACACAGTAAAACAATGAAATAAAAAATGAACTAATAAGGAAAGCCCTCCAAGTCATCTCTAGACAGTTCCTTTTCCAAATGTGAAGACTAGAGATAATTCATTAAAAAGACATCCAGCCTCCTTCTTACCCTTTCTTATCCAGCTAATACTTACCCTTGGTATTCGATGTACTTGTAAATCATGCCTGCAATAAGCATAGCTACCAAAGCATAATACCAAGATGAAATGAACATCAGTGCCAGGCAAATACTCATGCCTAAAAATGAGAGGGCCCTAAAACAAAAAGCAAAGGTATTAATAACTAGTGGGGCAGAAAGGCTTAAAAAACAAGTCATTTACACTCTTGCACTTTTTTCTTTAAACTGTCTATTTTGAACTGGCAGTGAAAGTAAAACCTCCAATGGATGTCCCCAGTCCCACCAGTTTTAGTATCCTGTTGTTAAAATGAAACTCTCATGCCATGACATATCTGAGTCTGGCTCTTGTGCAGAACTGATACCCAGAGCAATAAAAGATGTCCCCTGCCCTCCTGGAGAAGGCTCTCAAGTGCAGACTGCAGGCTCAGTGAGGTGCCAGCCTTTCACTCACCAGTGGTAATATTTAAAGCGGGGCCGCCAGTTTGGAGTTCGCAGGAGTGTCTGGACTGCACATGCAAGATTTACAAAGAGGTAGCACATCAAGAAAAACCTGCAAAACAAAAGTGTAAAACCTTTTAGCGTGCACATTTATAGATCTTGGCATATATTATAATTACATGATTGATTTCAAGTCAAAATCCTGCTGCCCTGTCCCATGTGCCTACTCCTCTGATTTTTATTAGCCTGAACTATGAGCATAAAGTAGCTAGAACCATTTTTTAATTGGATCAAGTTAGATCTGTTCACAACATAATGCTGTCTTTGTTCTGTGATTAAAATGTTTTTCCAAACCAAATAAAAATATAATTAAAACTTGCTTATTCACACAATACTCCAGAGCAGAAACAAATAGATTTATACGTAGAGCCTGAAGTCAGAGGATTTATAAAAATTACAGAAGCGGAACTCAGGCCCCAGTAATTTGCTTTACTGATTTAAGATATGGTTCTGAAAGATAATCACACTAGCAAAACTCAGGAGTATTTCTATTCCCCCCCAGAGACAGCAACCAGCCTGTTTCTTACATTGAGAGAATTGGAGCCACCATGTCCAGTGAAGCAATAAGGATTCCCAGCTCAGCAATCAATGCTGTTAACAGAAGAGCCCACGTCGGTTCACCGTTCGCTTTTCCATGGCCAAAGATCTGAAGAAACACAAACATTACACATACCATGCAAGCATTTCATAAGATTGTAATGAATAAAAAGCAAATCACATTTTTAAAAACAAAAGTAATTCTTCTACATATTTCTTTCTCTAGAGCAAGGAGTCAAATTATTCTAATGGCTTTCTGTGCTTCACAGAATTGAATGTTCAACTTGTTGATAAAATTGCCACATATGTCCAGTTAAACTCCTTAAAAGCATTCCTTGTTTTCAAAAACAGAAAAAAAACCCATCAAAATAAAAAATATCGCCCCTCACTTCAGTGCTGGGCAAACTGGAGAGAATAAATCTGATTCCCAAGAGCATGAAGTCAGATAGCTGGTTAGGCAGCATGAGCACAAAGCCTTTTCAAGGCGTACGAACCCAGAGGAAAGGGATGATGTTGTCCTTGGCTATGGCCTGGAGCAGCCGGGGGGCCCCGGTGAGGCTCTGCAAACCTGCCCCACAGGTGGAGAAGAAGGAGCCGATGACGATGACCCACGGCGAGGGCCACGACAGGGTGCCCACCACCAGGTTCTTGTTCACCGCGTCGCCGTACCTGCAGGCACCAACATCCTCAGGCACTCGTGTTCCAAGGCTATTTGAGACTCACCTTTGGGGTTTCTGGGTCAGTTTTAACATGTCATTTAAATACTATTATTAATAACACTGCAGTTTGAATATACTACACTACATTGTTAATAATTCTACATTATGTTCTTACCTAGAAAACACAAAGTAGCAAACAATCTGGGCTACTTCTGATATACAGATAGGAAGTGTCTGCAGCTTGATTTCAACAATTCAAAAACTTTCTTTTCATTATAGATATATTTTAATTCTTGTCTTACTATCATAACATTATTTCTCACTACCACCAAAAAAATGCAAGAATTAAGACACAGGATGGAAAATCTGAGGGTGCAATGCCAGAAAATATCAAATCGAATACAAGAAGATTTTAAAACACTGCTTACAATTTACATACAAATGTGGCTTAAAAAGCACCCAGAAGTAAAAATTAAAAAAAAAAAAAACAAGGAGACGAGTGGGGCATGCAGACAAAATGGGCAAGAACACACCTACACTGCAAAAAAAAGAAAGACAAAGGAGAGCATTAAAGCAGTAAAACTTACTTATCTCTCAGGACAACACCTTCTATGCAGGCTCCAAATAATAACACACAACTGAAGTCTGGAGGACAGAATGTGCTAAGGAAGTAGAATTTGTTTAGACATGGCAGATGAAAGTATTGTGGAAAGGACAGTATGTGCCTCCATCCCATGGCATTTGCACTCCAGCATCTCCACAAGTACGTGGTAAAGCTGGCAAGTAAATTAATGTCTCATGCTCACATATGCCTTCTACTTCTTCTAAGTTTCAGTTTTTAAAAAAGACAGGTTTAAATGTTATGACAAAGGAGACAAAATCAAATGAAGCATTTTTATACTAAAATGTCAATTTAATCTTCTGCTACTACAGAAGCTGATATTAAAAGCCTTCTTTTCTCTCTCCTTCTGTGTCTGAAGATATTTTGAACATATGGCAAACCATTACCTTGCACATTCTTTTTTTGTAGTCTCTGCTAGCATTCACATCACCAATAAGTCTTTGACTATCAGATTTGTTATAAAATTGTACTGCTTCTGCATTGGGGTACAAAATATCTCAGGCTTTCCGGATTTGGTGTTCCAGTAAAGTTTTTGATCTTGTGAATTAAGTTCACACAAATGGTTAAATCTTGACTTCTACCCCTGAAATGCAACTATAAATTATGGACTGCAATGAAAGGAGAACCATTGCTCCTGACAGTGACAGCGTCAGGCACCCCAGGGTGGTGTATGAACACGGACACATCCAGTTACCCACTGAGTGAGGCCTGAGCTGCCAGCGGAGCTGGGGGTTATGGCTGTGACCTGCTTTAATATTTATTATGTCCACAGGAAATGCTGACTTCTTGGTACAGGGTCAGTTCCCAAAGTGACAGCTGGGAAAGGCTGTGCTCCTAAAGAGCTGGGACAAGCAAGCTGCATCCTGATTTACAGCTTGGCAAGTTTTGGCAAAAAGCAGGAATGAAACAGCAGAATTTCCAGGAGAGTCACCATCTCGGCCAGCTGCCCTTTGGGTGAGGTCGATTCAGAAAACTCTTTTGACTTCTTTTTTTTTTAATCTTCTATGTTGATAAATTGTCCTTTTGGACATCAAGAACCAGATAAAGCTGAAAGATCTTGGCTCATCTCTTCTTTAGCAGGAGAGCAGAGATGAAGACAGTCTTTCCTAAGCAAAGTTCCTGTTGTCCTAAACCCTAAAAAGCTGAAAAAACACTTGGGAACACTTAGCCTAATTTCTGACTCCAGTTTATCTTGTCCTAAAATGTTCAAGAAAACCTATAGTCCTTAAAGTCACTCCAAAGAAAAGGCTTTTTTTTTTTTGAAAAAGGAACTGAAATTTATGAACTCTGTGATTAAAGCCTCCCCTCATCTTAATGTTTTTACTGCAACCTAAAAAAACAGAGAAATATCTCTGAGTACACCACATCCTGAAAAGCTATAGATCATTGTGTAGCAAAGAACAGCAAAGGGAATGCAAAAGAACAGAATCCAACAAGAAAGGAGGATGGAAAATATGAGGATAATAATTACAATTCTTTCGGCTCAAGGACTGATGTTCTGTTGGGTTTTTTCCCCCACTGGCCAATCACAGATGCACTGACAATTTGGTGATCTGAAAGCCATTCCACAAATCAGATACAATGTACCAGCAGTACAGTAATTTTTAAAAGGATACAGACTAGAGATGTGGTGACAATGGCAAGAATTGTTCCAACAGGGATGGATTTCTGCGCATCTTTGAGGTCCCCTGATCTGTTTGAACCAGCCATGATACCTGAAAGTACATTTTGGTAAGATCACAGGGCAGGAGGAAGCTCAGAGCCCCAGGAAGCCCCCTCATCCCAGCATTCTCACCAGTCACTGAAGGGAAGAAGATGCCAACCAGCACCATGAACGACGTGGAGATATCTGACAGCACGTACAGGTGCAGGTTGTTTTTCTGGCCTGCTACATCCACAGAGGGCTGATGTGATCTCTCCAGTATCTCTCCTTTCTCCAAATAATTGCTCCATAAGTTGTCTTCAAGGTTATTATCACAGCACAGAAAAGAAAAGCATGCTTCAGTTCAAACCTGTTCTCGTTATAATGGGTTTACAACTGAGGATTACAAATGCAATTCAGTCATCAACACAAATGAAGACATATACAAGTTGCATGAAAGAAAATTCACATTGCATGTTTTCAGTATTCAAAAACCACAAATATGTATCAATAGCCTACAGAAGTCTAAGCAACTTAAACTTTATTATTACTAAATATAACATTCTTTTAACCTCATACCTATTTTAACCCAAGGAAATACACTGAATACTTTTATGAGCCACCATATCACACTAGCTCAGAAAATGCAAAGCAGCAACATTGACCAGTTTTCTAGACAGAAATGGGTTTGTTCTTCAGTCAGTGGAAGAATTACAAAGTTATATATTTGGCATTTGAAATTTCACTAACAAATGCTAAGTCTTCTTATAATCTTAGAAAGTGGACTGCTGGTTTCTGTGAAAATGGAAACCTTTGGCACTCAACACCTGCACAAAGCAGCTGCTCTCTTGTGTTCATTTCAATAATGAACACTTTTCAATTATACTTTATTCAGGAGTGGGCAAAGAAGGAGACACACTATTTCTATACAAGTACTCTTATCTTTCAGGGCATAATCTTAACCTCTCTAAAGTGGAGACCTGTCACTACTGAGTTCTGAAAAATTGTAATAACTTATTCATGTTAGTATAACTTATACTTACAGCTGACTTCATGCTGAAATTTTGAGATGAACAAGGGAAATTTAATCAATTTTACAGCAGACAAGTACTGTGTCAGAACAAAAGTGCCATCCCCTCTTTTTAAAGGTTATAAAACTTGACTTTCTTTATTGAAGATAATTTTCTTCACTGTAATTACATTTCTTCAGTCTCTCTTTCTTAACCAGCAGGGAAGAGTTTGACCCATTTCAGCTGCTCAGCATGCCTCCTCTTTAAGGGAAAAAAAATTGTTCTGCCATACCTATTAAAATGCCACTAGCAGCTCCTGGAATTCCTGCTATCTCCGAGACGTTGTTCATTAGGAAATATTCATCACAGTGCTCGGTGGTTAAGTTTGTGGTGTGGCAGAAGAGCTCCCAAAGCTCAGAGGCCACAGTTATGTTATCCTTAACTACAGTTTTGGCACAAACATCAAAGTGATCTCTTGACAGAGTCCTGTTGCCCAACATGCAAATCCTGGAAGGGAGACATGAACGCCGGTGTTATTGGATGTTACCGGGAAAATGAAATTCATCCTTGCCCACACTTATTCTTTTACATCATGTGGAAACTTCAAGTGGCTCTACTGTGTTAGATCATTTCTCACCTTCAAAAGCATGGTGGTGGCATGACAAAGACTGTATCTGTTCCCTTTAAGGGCCAGAAGTATAAAACTAATTTTGGGAGAGGTATAAAAAGCCATGTCAATGTGATTTATGGAATTTGATCCATTTGTCTTAAACAATGAAAGGGAACAATTAGGACACTTTTGGGGTTTTTTGTTGTTTGGTTTGGTTTTTTTTTTTGTTAAACAGAACTACTGGAGTGGAAGAAATGTGAAGAGTACTAGAATTGAAATTACTAGATATTTAGAATATCTAAAGATATTTAGAATCTCATTAAGCCAGTTTCTATATCACAACATTGAATGACCCCTGACATTTTATCTTCAGAATTAGGAACACATATTAAAATAACAATAAGCAAAAGACACTGTGCATAATTGCTAAAAGATGCTTGTCAGAAGACACTGTGCATAATTGTTAAAATCCTGCACTGCCTGTTGTGCTTTGTCTAACCACAAACATCATTTATTCTAGCACTGACAAATTTTTAATCCGCTTGTCCAAAGACAATTCCACAAGACAGAGATCCAATGTAACAGCTTCCTGCTACTGAAAGTTCATTGAGCTTTTCTTCCCCCTGTCAGAAAACACCCACAAGTAAATAAAGTTTCTTCCATTTTAATTTTGATTAACTTTAATTCCATTTTAATTGTTTCACAGGTGTTATTGGTCACTGAAGACAGGAAAATGGAAAACACAGGGCCATTTTTTCAGGGTTTGCAGGCCTGTGAACTGTAACTTCCAAGGAGCCTTCCCAAATAAAAGAAAAGGCAAGGGGTTTTTTGTTGTTTGTCAGGAAAAAAAAAGAAAAGAAATACAGTCCAAGAAAAAAGATAGGGAAAACATTCAAGAGCAATCTAAGAGATAATGAGGGGCATGTAGAGACATTGGTTTACTTTTACTGCTGTAAACGTTCACTGTTGTAAAACATTCCAATCATTGGGCCCTAAATAACCAAAGGGAACACTTGAGGGCTGCAAGCACTTAGTTATGGTCAAAGCATTTCAAGATGTGAATAATTATGCAGATCACACTCCTCTATTTCCATTCCATTCATCTCATCAGCAGTATCAGAAAACACAGTTTGCATTCCTGGTGGAACACAGGCATCCACATTATTGCCACTCCAGCTCTGGGTTCAAGAATGATTTCATGTTTGGCTGCCAACAAGCCAAGGAGCACACGTTGGGTCCAGGGCAGGCTCCTCACAGAGAGGGGGAGGTTTTTCTGGAGCCTCAGCACAGCCCCACATCACCCTCCCAAGAGGTGCCCAGTTTCTCAGCAAGGAGTTGACCAAACCACGAATTTCCAACCACGGAGGCAGCGCGTCGTGTCTGACTGGCCTGGGGAAAACAGAGCTGCCAAAGTGCTCCCTAAGAACTGCCACCAATAACCCAGCAACACTGTCACTCCAGCCTGAACACCAGTGGGCCAGAGACTGCATTGTCTTTGCAGGAAGCAGAGCAGTGCCAGCCTCCATCAGCCTCACCACGAGACTTCCTTCTACCGAGACTGTTCAAAAAATGTAATAATGTGTTCATTTTAGCCTAAGAAACTTCTGTTCCACCAGCTCTGCTCACTGTCATTATATACAGCTAAAACTATTGGAATTAATGAAAAAAGGTAGCTTCAAAAATGTATCAGGCACAAGTTTTAAATAACCTACATTAAACCAAAATTTTCAGACTGACAAGCAGAGCTATAACCCCCATCCAGAAATATTACTCACGGAAATTCAGGTGGATCGAAGATGGACTTGATAGCTCCAGCATAAATGGACAGGATGGATATTACTACGCAGGCCAAGAAGAGGGAAGCAAATTTGTTCACATACTTGACACCTACGAACACCACCACTGCCATGAGGATGAGGAACACAGTGCCATACACCCTCATGTTGTTCAGCATGGCACTGGATGCATCGTGGGCACCCGATGGATGAAAAATTGCTGCTTGTGGCACAATGTATGTCTGAAACAAGAGAAGGCAAAAGTGAGCTGGAGGAACACCAGCACAGAACTCTGTCTGGGATCCTGTACCTATACTAGAAATGGAAATCACTTTCCATTCCACAAAGTGCTCTTCTGGGAATCTTTTACAGGAAAAGTCACGAGATAACAGCCCTTTCTGTGGCAGCAGTACAACTGAGCCAACTTTATCAAAGATGAGCGTGTGTCTTGGATTAAGTCACACTTTGATCTGTGTTGTCAGAAGAGCTCCCAGTCTGGATACTCAGAGTGTGCAGCTTCCAAAGGGAAGCACCAGTGGTAAAGAACTGGAGACCTTCCAGTCTCTCCCTGTAAATGTGCATGCAAATATGGGACAAGAATACTGAGGCACTTTCTATACATTATTAGTCTTCAAAGCAGGATTACTCTGGTACTACTCACCAATAAAATCTCAATGGCACCAAGGATATACATGGCTCCTGCAAATGTTGTTCCCAAATAAAAACACAGCCCTACAGCTCCACCAAACTCTGGGCCCAATGACCTAGATATCATGAAATAGGAGCCACCAGCTGTGAAACAAGAAAAGTGAGAGTAAAATTATAGTTTATTGTTATAAATTTTTAAATATTCACGAAAAGAATACATCAGAATTATATACAGTATATCTGCAATTCTGAGGCTCGAATGAAGTATCTTTTTTGTTAGCACAGGGGTAAAAACCAAATAAATTCATCTTTAGCCTGATTGATACTAAGAACAAATACTACATATAAATTCAGGCTTTGTATTCTAGATTAAGCAAATTCCTCTGGAATAAAATCATGTTAACAGTTTATAGCAACTTAGGTTTTGGGGGTTTTTTTTTCCTTTTTAACAAAATTGAGACATTTGCTAACTACACTTACCTGGAACAACACCGTTTGTGGCAATTGCACTCATTGATATGGTTGTCAACATAGTCTGGGAAAAACAGGGAAAAGGAAGCAATTTTGTGTCAACAACATTTTTTAAAACATAACTTACTTCTTGATAAAATAAAGCTGCCACTGCATATACGATACAGTATTTCTATTTATTCTGTCTGCCATTATCTAAAAGAAAACAAGGGCAGCAGGAATTTAATCACTGAGCTGTTGAGACTTCTGTTTGAGAGATGGCCCCTGCTTTATCAGGTCAAACAGTGGCTGTCTGCAGACAAAGCAAGATAAGAGAACACAGGTGTCCCTCCATCTGCGGAGCTGCGATTCCAACAAAGGCAAAGCAGGCAGCCCTCACCTGGGGCAGGCATGGAAAACAGCTATTTGCTGAACAAACACTATTTATAAGACTGTATTTACACTAGATACAGTTTGCCAGTTTAGAAGTAACACTCAAAAAAAAAAAAAAATTAAAAAAAAAAATCCCGCAGCTACGAACACAGCAGAGGTGTCTGGCATAAATCTGACTTTTCTTTACATAAGTACCTACAGTGCTGCCTCTCCAAGTTTCTCAGAGGTTATGTCACGTGCCTTATTGTACCTAAATACTTACACAACAGCAGCAAAGCAATACAATCAGGAAGGACTGAAGAACTCCAGCCATTCCCACCATCCAAGTCAGCCGAAGGAAGAGAATAACCCCAAAGATATTCTGCATGCATGGCAAATACACCCCCATCAGGGTGCCCATGCTGGGTGACTGAAAAAAAAGTTCATATTCATTAACTGAAGTTATTCAAAACAGAGATAACAAAACAAGCCTAGAAGTTCACTTTTTTAAATGGTAAAACCTGGGAAACATGAGGTAGACACACTCAAATACCACTGTGCTGGACTTCCACAAAACACGATATAAACTTCAAAATATGACTTTCCGAACAAAATGCTGACCCTGTCACATATTGAAGTAATTACCCTCAGTATTTAACACCAACAGGAGATATATTTACTTGGTTTTTGGTAGATCCATAGAGTTTCTAGTATGAAATGTGTTGAGCAGACCCCAAGTAAGACAGAACCTTACCCTACTGCCCAGAGTTCACAAATTAGTTTCAAGGAAAACACACTTTTGTCGTGTTACAACTAGAAAAGATTTGGAAGCAATCTGGAGACATGCATAACGTATCTTCTTCCATTTTATATATTCCATGTAAAACTAATGGTTCCACACTTTCTTAAATTCAATGTCAGCATCAGACTCTGAATTACTTTTGACAGCGACTGAGAAAACACAAGTTATGTGACTTCACAGGAACTGCACATGACTGGCCTTCAACTTAGCATCCTGCAGAATAATTATCCAAAATAATGGCATCAAAGTGCCACTGGTAAGGGTTTTATTCCAAGGAATATAAAAGTGTTTGTTGCATTGGCACACCTGGCACTAGAAGCACTTCACAGTCCCAAATCTCTGTGGTTTCCTACTTCTGCTTTCTGAGGTTTCCTTTTGCATTTAAAATTATACTGAATTCTAAAACACAGGGGGAATAGAGTGTCACTTCTGAAAGGCTCATCCCTTTTCATACTCCCTTCTATAAATAAACATGAATTCCAAAACACATTAGATAGACAGCATTTAAAGAAGCCCTTGAACAATCATTCAAATGAGAAGGATATTAAAGGGAGGTGACAAAACTTGTTCAAATTTGACTCCACATAGCATTAACTACATGCAAAAACAAATAGCACCTTTATAGACAAATTAAGTCATGAACCCAAAGCAACAGTACTTAAGACAAGCAATAAAACGTCTGCCAAAAACTTTACATAAGGTAATTCAAGAGTATATTTCACTACACAAAACAAAATCCTTAAAGAATCACATATTTATAAGATCACCCGGTCAAAAGCAACCAAGGAATTTAGTGCTTCAACTTGCAATTACATGTTACAATCCAGAATTTCCTCATCTGCACCAGATACCTGCCCTGCCAGACATGAAACAAAACTGTGCCCAAGAACGTGATCTGAACCATTCTTCCTTAGAAATGCCAGGAGCTGCTGACCGAATTTTTTGAAGCCAGCTTTGAATTCCTTGTGTGACTAAAGCTCAAACAGACCAAGCAGACACTGCTCATACACACTACAGCTCGGGTGCACCTCCTGAAGGAAAATGGGCAACAGAATCATGTGCTGAGGGTTTGCAGTGGAGTTACCCTACGAGACCCACAAGCATGGGGCCAGAGCTGCTCCTCAGCTGTTCCAGTGCCATAGCACCAAAAAAATTAAATTCCCTAAAGCATCACCTGCCATTTTATAAAAATTACCAGCCTAAATATCTAATCTGATCATCTTTGTCAGGATTATGTATGAGGACAAAATGAATTGTTGTCTTCTGATAGTAACAGAACTGACACTTGTTACATAAGTGTCCTGATCAGGGCAAGGTAAGGATTTTTTATTGAGTTATTCCAGTGCTGTAATTGAGGAGGATCTTCATGGAGTATTATTTATAGTGTGCTTGTTTCCTTAAGGAAGGGAAGGTTTAGATACTTTTGATTCCAACACTTTCAACAGATTCACACTGTGTCTTTAACTGCATAAACGTAAACTGAGAAAGGACTAAATAATGTTGTCAGGCACTGGGCAGATTTTACCCAGCACAGGGGCTTCCCACTGTCACATTAATGTACACTTTGCCTCTCAAGGACACATTCCACATACTTTTATCACCATCTATCTAACCATTCATCCATCAATCACTCCCTCACAACATCTCTGAACTCATCAAGTGAATTTGTCAGACATGTGGGTATCTCAGGATAAAGGAGTTAAAGAGTTTGTCAAAACTGGCATCTGGGAAAAGGAAAGAAGCCCAACGTGTTGCTCCTACACAGGAGAAGCAAGTGGACCACAGTTACTGTGTTTTCTACATGACAGTCCTCCACACACCATGAAAGCAGGTGAGGTTTCAGCCTGTCCTTTACACACCTCCCAACACCTGCTTCCTTTGCATAAGAATCCACTTTAGCTCAGCTCTTTCCTATCTTCTACCCTATCTGGTCCCTGCAGCTTTGCTCCACTGTTCCACCACCTTCTCCCCCTCCTTCCTAAGTGCCTCTTAAGCCTATCAAGTTACAGGCTCACTTTGACCACAGAGGAAGAGAAATTGTGCATTAGTTGTACACTTGTGAGACCACTGCAGAGCCAGAGCAGCCTAGCAAATGTCCAAGTGTCTGCCCAAGCAGGTATTACTAGGTGTATCTCAGGCATAAGAGTTTAGTCTGGATTTTCTTACCCTGTGGAAAAAAAATACTCATAACAAAGAATGATTTACAAATGTTACTTGAACCAGCTTGTTCACAGAAATATTTAACACCAGTAATCTGCAGTGACTTGACCCTTTTTTATAGCATCTAATCATCACTAAGTGATACTAAACCAGTGCTGAGGTCTCAACAGAATGTGACCTGAAACGAGGGAATTATTATGTTCAGCCTCAACAGCAACCACATGAAAAAACGTAACACCCAGTGCTGCATAAAGGAAATAAAAGACAGAGACGTTTTGAAGAGCACTGTTTTAGAACAACCAAGAAGGGACAGAAAAATCTCGAACAGAGTCTCAATTTCAGTGATGCAGATCATGTTTCTGCTCACTCTCATCAGCTGCAGACACATAATTTATGTAAATATTGATCTGAGTCTGAAGGACACTATTTCCATTGTGCCAGTGTGATGGGTTATTGAAGCACTTGGCTGCAGGGCTCAGGGACATTGATCAGCAATGACAGCTCTTACAGTTGCTCTGTAGCATGAGGACAGACAGCAGCACAGAAATGAACTGCCTTGTTAAAGATACATGAACTAAAACAGTTTATCTAATTTGTTTCCATCATGAGAAGTGGCTATTTCTATAGCACTGTGACTGTTAAGTGTTTTATGACAAGACTGCATTTAGAAAAGAAAAAGCAACCCCATTTCTACCTTATTATATTGGAGTTGTGTCAATTTTACCTGAGGTGTATCTAACACAGAATGGTACTACCAAAAGTATTTAGTGGGGTTGCTGGAACAAGATAATATGTTCATATTAAGATGTCATGCACTGAAATGAAATTAATTTGAAGGGAATATGATTTGGCAGGCAGGGCTGTGCTAGGTCACAGAGAGGTACTCACTGAGAGACCTGTCTCACCTGCTCAGAGAATTACAGTCACTTACTGAAAGGATTGCTTTCCTTGGTTCATTTCTGAATGTCAGATCTAGAGCCTGCTCATCTGCCTTGCTCCAGCCCTTGCCCATGAGATGCCAGTTCCAGCCAGTGACTGGCAGGTTTCTGTGTCACACCAGCTGAGCACACCCAGCGCAGCACTCACCAAAGCGTGCGTTAACAGTGGTTTCACCACTTAAACCAGACCTGCTGCTGCTGGGGTGGAGTGCCAGACTTCTGTTCTCATGCTCAGATGGGAAGGATAAGGTAACAGGAGTGCAGTGATTTATACTTCACAGATGATTAAAAACAAATATGTAGAAGAATCCCATATTTGCACTGCTTCTGAATACCTTCAATCCATACCCTTGTCCAGTTACTGCTTTTGAATTTCCTGGGTTTAATGGTTATAATTATTGGCCAAGTTTTTCAGTCGTCTTATATTCTGCAAGATGGTTAAAATTTTATATTGCTTATGGCAAGAGAGGGAGAAGAAATTCAACCTGCAGTTATGATATTGCAGCTGATGTGATTTATCCCAGAGACAGACATGCAGACAAAGGTTCACCTAGGGAAACTGCAGTGTTTACACAGAAAACACTGAGATATTAATACAGGATGATACTGTCACTTTTGGAAAGGTTACCAAACCCATTCTACAAAAAAACATCTGAGAAGTCTGTGAACACACATTTCTGGGACATGGGAAAGCATAATTCAGGAAAACCCAGTTATTAAACCTGAACTCCATTTTGCCATAGAACCAAAGTTTTAATAAAGATAATAGTCCTTTCTAGTGGCAGTAAACACCGTGAAAATATGCAAGCATGAATCATACCTAGATGCAGAAATAACAACACCACACCATGCCTGGTATTCTGCCAGGGATTGAAAACAAGTTCTCAGTTTTCTGGTATTTGCCCCATTTTTACCTTGTGAAGTTTTATATACATTTGCTTTAACCAACTGGATACTACAGTCCCATTGCCAAATTCTCCCAATTCTTTTCCCATCAGGGAAGCAAGGGACTAGCTTCCAGATTAGTCTGCATCTCACCCTGGTATTCTGGTCAGGCAATTAATAAGGAAATAAACAGCAAAAGTGATTAGAACTTGCTCAAAATCACAAGGGCTGTATCTATTGTATCCCGTGCCATTCTACTTTTGTCAGGGAAATAACTAATCTGCTTCTGATAGCAAAAGGATGAAAATTATTTTAGATTATGCAATAATACCATATTAACAGCTGATGGCTGACATTATTCCCACCAAAAGCCTGCTAAAACAAATGCAGCTGACATTCCTTATTAGTAATGTGAAGGTAAAAGCCTTGGACAAGACTCAGCCATTAGTATAATGGCAAGTACCACACAAAAGACAATCATAATTAAAATGTTTAAATTACTTTTTTAATTTCAGCTTATTGGACCAGAATGCAGCTACTTCACCCAGATGACCTTAGCTCAGTCCTGTAATGATGTCACATTAACCACAATATTGCAGCACTTTAGTGCATGTGGTCTCAAATAAAAGTGAATTTTAAGCTTCAGGCTGACAAAACAACTTTGTTATCCCCAGTGTAAAACTGCAGAGCAAGGAACTGGAGTGTGAGTAAGTGTGTTCAGCATGGGGTAACATGCATCCTTGTGGAGAGTGCTGCTTTTCAACATTATCACTGCCATCTCTTTCTGAAATGGTTCAAACTTTGTAGTGCAGTGCCATAAAGCCTGCCGAATTCAACTGCTATCTCAGCTTTTTTGGAAACCTTTCTTTTGACAGAATTTGCAAGCAATCATAAAATGCAACCCCAGCATTTGCAGGTGCAGCAGTAACCAAAGCACCTGTGGCACTGCCAGAGGCCAGAGGAGCAGTTAAAACTCTGCCCTCCTGATGGAAATCAACTACCAACAATCAAACCTCACCTGCTAGAGTCATTCCAAGGCCAGCCCAAATGGGCCAGCCATCTAAATGCAGATGCTTTGGGGCAGAATTCAGCTGCCTAAGTGCCTGACACCAGAATGACTCCTGAGCTGCCCCAGGCTGTCCAATCTGACCTCCACCCACCTCTCCAGACAGGTGTTGTCTCCTGCAAACCCTTTGTCATTACCTACTAGGCTTGTAGAGATGTGTCAGATACCACTGGGCAGCTAAAACAGCACTAGGAAAAAGCTGGGGGGTTGTTTAGTTTTTATTTTATTATTACCCCACTAAAAGCCTATCTCCTTCTTATCCAAACCCACACCAAGTGTAAGGAATTGCACTCCAAGCACAGTTTTAACCACTACATCTGCCCCAATGCTCTGGTAGCAGCTGGTTCCCTACAGGTTCTGTCATTTCTTTGCAACATTGTCGTGGCTCCTGAGAGAGGTTAAGAAAAAGCAGAAAAGAGACCAACTCCCCAAAAATCACAAAGGGGATCATCCCATTCATCAGCTGGCCATGGAGAGAATCTTCACTTACTTTTGATACTTTCTTCTTCGATCCATCAGAATTTTCTGCTTCTTCATGTTCCTTGACACCTTGAGTAAGATTTGTGTAGTTGACCAACTTGCCAAGAAGAGATGACACTTTTGGTCGTATATCAAGCTCTTCCTGTGGAAGAAGACAACAAGTCAACTTCTGCAGTTCAGGGCATTTCTGAAGAGTGGCTGCGATCACCCCTGCCTGAGGGAACACACCAGGAACATCACCCAGGGAATGACAGTGTATCTCCTTGTGCCTGAACCACTGATGAGAGGTTTTCATTTTCTGAAAGGAGGGCAACTCTGATAGGAAAAGGCTGTGCCAAAATGTCTGCACCATGTAAATCATTCTCCTCAGGTGCTGAAAAGCATAATTGCAGTAATGAAGAAGTCTGAGCCTTGGAACTGTAAGAAAATGAATGTGTACCTTGCATGTGTCTCTAATGTCAACTCACATCAACAGATATACTTTTAAAAAGGTCAAGTTGCCAAACAAATCAGAGATTTAGTGATTAAACTCTGTTCATTGTAGACATGCATGCACTCTGATAATTTTATTACATTTTTCAAACTACATTATCTAATTCATGTGGATCTAGACAAAATTCCCCAAAACCACATGTATGGAGGGCCTCCCACCTTTATACTCATCCCATCCAATTTCTGTTTCTGAAAGTCTGGGGACATGGGGGAAAGAAAAAAGCCCCAAAACAAAATCATTCCCTTTCTCTATGAAATTAAAAAGTCTTGCATGTCTGACAGCACAATAAGGAATGCATGGTATAGAGAAACAACTTTCCACACAGGAAACAAAAAACAATTGAGAAAGATTTCACTGTCTGCAGCTTTATCATATCTTTAGGTATCACCTTGAACAGTTTCTGGTGGGATCAGTGGCATTATGTGCATTGTACATGATGCAGAAACTGACCCTGAAGTGACCCAGCTGGTCAGCACACCTGAGCTCTGCCATCACACAGGATCTCTCTGCCTGCTGGTACCTCTGACAACAGATGGACACCCACAGAAAGGCACGTGAGGGAGAAAGATGTGCTCAATCCCTCCCATCATGGAAGACCACAAATCACATTAGAAGTATAAAAAACAGCTAGAAATTACCTCAAACAAGGCCAGATTTCTGTCATAGTAATCACCTCCCTTGCCAGCTTCTGAACTGTTCAGGAAAGGACTGTTTTCTTTATGGTTGCCATGACCTGCGAAGAAAAAAAGAAGTAGGTTTTGATAAGCAGAGAAAGAGACTTTTGTAACCTTGATGAATCCATAGGGAATAAACTTATTTGGTTAACTGAATATGTTTCTTTTTAGTATCTCAAGTTATACAATGCTAGCAATATCAAAGGTGTTACTCTCAAGGTAGAGTTATTTCTATTTTTACTCCTCTGATTCATTAAAGTAGAATAAAAGGTCACCTCAAGGTAAAATGTACAAGCAGGGTCACAGCTACAATGCTACGTGTGCCTTTACTCTCGAGTGGTCACTTCTGTAACTGTTTCTGACAGACAACAGTGACAAGCACTGGGACAGCTCCTGTGCATTTAGAAATCACTGATAATGCTAACAGCAACTCCTGAGCTGTATGTCCAACCCAATTAGACGCATTTAGTAGGACTGAACACTTCAAAGACTAGATTCTGTAATGGCAATACAGGTAAGCAGCCCCCAAAGCACCTTTTTAGTTTTTAAATGCTGTTTGTTTTTCATTATGCCCACTAATCCCAGCCATGCAACACCCTCACCATGCTTTTACCCTGATTGTGTTTTGAACATTTAAGCTGTGCGTTCTTCAGGCTCCTCTTACCCTTGTAAATGAAAACCTAATATCAGGTACATTAAAACCAGAGTATTCACATATGCAATGAACAATGTTTAAAAAGAAGACAGCATGGAAGATCAGTAGAGCCTTCTGTAGCAAGTAGTAACAAAAAATAAAAAAAACAACCAAGGGCACTATAGTTTAAAACAACCTCTGAGGGGAAAAAAAAAAAAGATGAAATTGATTTCCATCTTCAAAAGTTCTTGGACTTACGTCTCCCATCACCCTCTGTTCAACAAACAAAAATTCTTTTCTTTTGCCTGTACCTCTTCACTCCCTGCTCTTTCAGCCAATACAAATGAATGATTTCCAAGAGCATCTCCTTAAGAAAAGACTGATCCAAGGAATACTTTTTTCTATTTACAAAAGAAGTAACCACTACAGAAAACTAAAAATGAAAGAAAAAGACATTATTATCTCAAAATACTGCCAGTTAAAGTATTGCACATTGAATACACCAAAAGCAAGAGATTAAACAGCTGGATTTTTGGAGGCATCTTTCCAATGATTATGGTAATTAATTCAAGGCTACACTAAACTATTTTTATGTAATTCAAGTGAAAATATCTCTGCATTTTGAAATTCGAATCAATTTACACAATGAACCTGAACAGGCAAAGAGAAGTGTCCTCCCCTACACACAGTGATAAGGACAACCTGCACTGCTACAAAAGCAATTGTTATAAGCCAAAGAATTATGAGAACATTCAGTCCTACTCTTACTGAGGAGATGGGATGCATGGAAAGCAGCACAATTTTCTGGAAATTGCTGACAGGTGCTTTGAACAAAACTGTTGGAAAAACAAGATTCACAAAGAACAGAGGGATTTTTAAGCTTAAGTAAATACTTAGCTGACCAAAAATACATGAAAAGAGCAGTCTGCTGTGTTTATGTGCCTACTGCCTTTCTCACAGCTCTGACAACTAACCCCAACAATGTTAATGAGCAGCTGCCTTGAACAAGTGGGCTCAGCTTATTTGCTGACCCCGCCTACACATAAGACATGCTCACTTTGCTGTAATTGTAGTATTTTTTTAAACTATTAGAAAAACATTAGTAAGCTTAACAACAGAGCACCAAAAGCAAATGGTTATCAACTTCAGCAAGGGTAAAAATCTGCAAAAGCTGCTTGCTTGCTGTATTTGTTATGCCTAGACTGGAATATGCCAGATCAATTTTGCTGCAGTGTGTGCTGCAGTCCCCCCATCCTGTTGTGGTTGAAGTACATTTGCAATTTTTGCTGAGGAACTGGAGTTTTCTGCCATACACCTTTTACTCATTAAACAGGACACAAATGATGGTGCACATTATGAAATCAACAGAAACACTGCCTGCTTGATTCTTCAAGACTCTGGTCTCTGCAGTATCTTCTCACCATTACACTTGTCAAACACAGCAAGGCCCTGAGCAACTTTGGTTTGTTTCCTCAGTTCCTATATACACTACATAGGACATCCTACACACTAGCTTTGGTGACTGAATGTTTGAAACATCAGCCTGGGTTTTTTTTTTTAATCACCAAGTGATTTTTAAAGCAATTCTTTGCTGTCTTAGTTTTCCTTCTTCCATCAGGAACCCCACCTTGTCACTGTCTCAAGGCAGCAGAATGGGCGTTCTTTTACTTGTAAGGCTTAGAGAAACTCTCAACCTTTTTATGTACAAAATCCCACCACTGCCAAAGTACATTCATACATTCAGTCTCAGTTTTTTAAATGAGATGATAATTGTTTTTCTCTTTCAAAATGCCCTTGTTACCATAATCCACATAACTAAGGAGTTAAGAAAGATTACTTCATACCATCTCCCTGAGCCTTACAAAGACCAGTGAGTTAAGATCAATTATTCAACTTAATTGACATTATTTTTTAGATGCATCTTCATTTAACCACCAGTGAATTTTTCACAATTGGTCTGTTCAGAAGACCTTTCTCTTTCTCTCTGTAAGAGCTTCCATCTTCTCTTTCATTCTCCATTTACATATTCAAGCATATCAACCAACTCAAACCCTTCCCATTAGACTTTCCTTCCAAATTTGACCCCTTGGCATGCTTGCTTTATACACCATCCTGCACACAGGATGCCCAAACTGAACAGATTCAGCAGAACTAGTGACTGGAAATACAGTATTGATTTTGCAATTGCTAGGGCACATTTTCCTCTCGATGTTTCAGATGACAGAGAAATACAACTGGCTTTTTACCACATTCACAGCACTAGCTCCATTATCCTGAAATAACATATGAATTACTGCAGACTATGCAAAAATTCCTGCTGATCTAATGAAGTGCCACCTTAAAGTCCCTCTAGACACTGTACACTTTCAACAGGAAGTGAAGGAGTGCAAGTTTATATGCAAGTTCTTTACAATGACATGCTAGTTCCACTTCACCAATAAGCAGAACTGGGTGCTGCAGAGATGTGTGCTAACTCAAGACTACTACACTGCTAGCTCATTAAATGACAGTCAAAAATCACTTTCACCATTGCTGCATGTTCAGTGCAATCCCTACTTTACAGACACGTTCTAAATAATTTCTCTCACTTTCTCTCTTCTCATATTGTGTTTCCATTTCATGAGTAAAACCTCCAGCAAATGACCATGTCCTCAACAAGAATCACAACTCTACTACGACAAGACAGACCAGACTGCAGCACAGTACAGAAACCACACTGCACAAGAAAAAACTTCTCCAGCGTATTCCCTCTGCCAACGAGGAACAGCAGCAGCTTCAAAGAGACTTACTTGCATGGGAAGAGCGTGTTATCTCCATCAGTTTTGGAAGAGAGCGGATGTGACCTCGGAAAGCTACTCTGGGGAATTCTTGCCCCAGCTTCACCCGAGGACGGTTTACATTCTGAAGCACGAAGTCTCCTGGGCAAGCACCATCCCGTGACATGCGCACAGTTTTCCACATTCTTAGTTATCAAGTCTTTGGTCCTGGCTATGTGGTGCTAGTTTTCATCGTGCAAGATTGCTTTGCAAGGAACATTTCTTAAAGAGGGAGCTAAATACTCTGCAACAGAGAATAATTTATTTGCCTTAGTCCCTAATTAATCCCAAATTTTGAGGCATTCAAGCTGTATTCCAAGTAGGCTAATGTTTTCTTTTCACTTGTTTCATTGCTTCTCAGTCTTCATTATCTTTCGATAATTAAGGCATTTTATTTCTGAATGCTACCAGTTCTCCTCCAAACCAGATAATTCCACTTCAACTATGCAGTTGATCTAAACATCTCCAGCACAGTTCCCTGAACATTCTAGAGCTCTCCTACTCAGATATGGGCACAGGTCCACAGAACAAGTTCCTCATCCTGTGGATCACCTGAGTTCCTTAAAAGATCAAAAATCATCCATGGAACAATACCTAAAACCCTCAAGTGTGCATACTCCCACATGTGCAAACACACAAGCTCAGGAAACAGAACAAAAGCAATAAATGGATATCCAAACTTTTGCCTCATAGCCAAGAAAAAACACTGTGACTCAACTGCAGCAGATATTCTACTGACTGGTTTTATTTTGTTCTTCTCCAAAAGGTTAATGTTGTCCTTACAAAAAAAAAAAAACCAAAACCAAAAAACCTGTTTTCCTTCTGGAAGAGGATTAGGCCAGACAGACACAGTTTCACTGCTTGAGCATGGTGAATGCAAGTCTTTTGTGCAAGCCATTGTGTTTTCTTTAGCAACTGAGGGATGAAAACCAGAATTTAGAGAGAATTACAAACAAAAGACATATATGAAAGTAACTAAAAGACAGATTAGTGAGGATAAATGAAAGCTGAACAATTAGGCACAGTAAGACTATTGTAAAGAAAAGACCAGAAAGCTTCACGATGATAAGGTCTATTCAGCCAGACTGAAATAACCATTGAGAAAGTGGCAAGAGCAGTTGCATGTCTTGACCTGTCAAGGTTTTGTTCTCCTCTACTGCCAGTTTCTAAACTCCCTTACAAAAAACCACCACTCCCCTACTTCATCACATTCAGGTAAAGAAGCAGAAATTAGTACATCTTAAAAAAACTACAGATTTTTCCATCAGGGTACACGACTAACTCAGACATGCTCACCTACTTCCTAGGGAAACTTTACCTACCTGCAAGTTAAGACGTGCTGAAGGCACAGATGGACAAAGCCTGACCAGCTTTAGTCTGGCCCACACAGGTAACAGGGAAAGCGAACACAGCAATGCCAACTAAGCTACTGCAAGGTTAAAACATTACAGAAAAAGCAAATTCTGAACCAGGCTGAACTTTGATAAGAAACTTCTGCCACTTTGCTTCTACAGGCACATCTTATCCGAGCTAATGCCAGCTGGCAGAGGCACAAACACCCTGCTCACAGCATCTCAGCAGGAACACAGCCTCAGACATGCTCTGGAGACAGGAAAGCTGGACCAAGCTCCAGACACTGCTGTGACCCGTGAGGATGGCATGCAGGGCTGCCAGAACCCTCCCTGCCTGAAGTACCAAGAGTTAAGTCTTAAGTGAGGGGCTAAATTTCTTCAAATAATTCCAGTGCGAATCAGAGTAAAAGTCAGAGTTGGAACTGAAATGACCAAGAAACACGTAGGTTTATTTACCCCTTCAGAACCAACAAACAGCAGATATTTCCCAGAAAACCAGCTCAAAGGACAGCCCAACACTCCTCCCCCCCTCAATGTAATTTAATTTCTGGAGCAGCATAAGAGTCAGTATCTCACTTGTAATTGTACTGTGCATGTACAGACTCCTTTGGGTACACCACACTAAAAAATACCATGATGAAATAGCCTGTCTAGCAGCTAGCACCACGTTTTGCTGTTATTCAGACACTATTTCACAAGTATTACTGGCCACAAAGCCTGTGATAGTTAAGGGCACAAACTGAGCCATTTTCATGCACAGGGAACATTATTTGATCTTTTTCAATTACAACAAAAACACATTCATACTTATAAAATTTCATCTACCAGTAACAGTGGAATCTAAGATTTGAAATCAGTCGATACCCAAGTAGTTGCTGTGGGTTTCCCTTAATAAGAGCACTCTAAATAGCAGGCAGTTATAGCCAACTAACCCCACAGGCTCACTTCTCACTCAGCAAGAGATGGCTCAGTTAGCTGACCCCTGGAGTGCCTCTCCTGTGCATGCACCCTGACAGGCTGCAAATTACCTCTAAAGAGAGCCTAACCTAAATAAAACCCTAATTTATAGATGATTTAAGGTACGCAAAGTTTATCCCGCTTTGGAAAGCAAGTTAGTTCTGTTCTGGTTTATTTATGCCTTCTCAGATTTTCATGTGTCAGTATGTTCTGCAAATTTCTACACAACTGGTAATTAAGACACAATTTACTTTGATTTTTGACCACAAAATCAAAATAGGTTTGCTACACTTAACTGTTCTCACGAGACCTAGAAGCACATGAATACACCCAAGGTAGGTATTCTACTGGAAAAAAAAACATTTAGAGAAACAATGGGATTGCTCCAAACAGAAATTACTGCATAATCAGGTTTTATTAGTCACATTATTTTGAGAGCATTTGTTCACAGACTTATGAATAAAGTTGTAATACAAAAAGAAGCTGTCCATGTTCATTTTTATAACACTTTGGGGGTTTGGTTTGTTTCTAACACAGTTCTTGAGACACCATTTCCCAGATGTCAATAAGGAGAATGCTCACACTGTTCCTCCCAAAGGCTGTGCCATGTTCAGAGAGTTCTGCTCATCACCCACAGGCCGTGAAGACCTGCAGGTCTGAGTATTGCTGAGAAACAGAAAAACCTCAACAATCCTCCTGGACTCTGCAAGCAGTCCAAGAACCTGGGAATCTCCACATTTCAGCAGCCAAGCACCCAAGAGCACTGCTGAAGTGTATCAAGAGACTGTCACTTTAGAATAACCTAAGGAACACGCAGACAACAATTTGATTTCAAATACGTTCCAAATCTGCTGCTATTCATGTGGTTCCTCACATGTGGCTGGACTAAACAAAACTCTTATTCATTCTCAGAACTGTTAGGGAACGTTTTTCTTGGTTCATTTGTGGGACTATAACAAATGATTCAATGCACAATTATGCTGCTGCAGATATCGTTACCTTGAAATTTCATTAACAGAAATCAGACATTGCTTCTCTTCTTCAATCACTCACTTTCAACAACTTAGCAAAAATCCTAATCCAACGTCAGCAGCAGTCCAAAGTAAAGATAAGTTTAAGCAATAATAAAAAAAGACAGCCTATTAGAAATACTTGTTTCTCCACAGGCAACACACAACTAGCCAGAACCACAAAGCATTTCTAAAATAAAAATTCTGGTTACAAACTCATTTATGGCAGAACAAGCAGCTGACATCACAGAATCTGACAATAGGGAGCACTTATTTTCCCTTTAGCTACAAAGTAGTCAGTACTACCCACAGCACTTTTTTCATGAAAAAAACCAGAAAGTCGTGATTTAACTTTTATAATTTTCAAAACCGAAAACAGTAATTTCTTTATTTTGCAGTAGCAAAAAGTCAAAAGCAGCAAAGTGGCATTCCAAGCTCAGAAAAAAAAAATTCTCAAAATGTTTTGAAAACTCCACTAAGTTCTTGTTTTGAGGCTGGGCTGTTTTAGGTGTGTGGGGCTTTTTAATAGGATTATTGTATTTACACCAGAAACAGAGGAAACAGGAAATAAACAGCATTGCATCTAGTTAGATAAAACTTACTCACACTACAAACTAGGCATTGCTAATGAAATAACCAACTGAAATCTGTTAATGCCAGTTCACACAAGACCTTGGGCTACCAGCTCCTTTTCACTGAAGATGGCAGAAAGCACAGGCTGTAAAACCCCAGCTGACCCAGTATTTTAAAGATAAAGGCCAAAGTCACACCAGATAAGAACCCACGCAACAAGAAGGCTTCTGAGAGGAAAGCCCAGCAGAATGAAAGGACAGAGCTTTCCCTGGAGAGCTCTGAGATCCTCTGTGCTGTAAGCACAGGCTCAAACTATCAGTGACATTGGCAACACCAAATGCTCACATTGCTGGTCCAGACACACATTTCCATCAGAAACTGCAGCTTAAACACCAAACTACTGACATTCATGGGTATTTTAATAATACATGCTGTTCATTCACTATTATAACATTATTACGCTATGTAATAACATTATTTACTTCACTGTTAATTGACATTGTCAATATATATTTTGATATATGTAATATATATATGATAGATATAATAATCTATTTTGAGTTTACTGAATTTTACCTAGCTAGTAAAGGTGTGATTCTTAAAACTCATTACCTACTACATTGCAGCACATATTTATTATCAGCAACAGTTATGGCACCTACAAAAGTGACACAAAGAAAGCATAATTGTACCAAAAAGATAAAACAAAAAGCTGTATTATTGATAATATATTAATTCCTCTGAACCAATTCAGAGTTCAAAAGATGGCGTTTGCATGTGCTCCGCTTGAAAGAAAGAGCCAGAACTTTCCCAGACAATACCCTCTGCAACAGTTAGACTGGAGCAGAGTACAAAATTAAGTGTCCAGCTAAGCACAGATCTTGGATTTATCCCTAGATAAACACGTGTGAAGTTACTATCAGACTTCCACTGGAGCTTGCAAAACTAGACTAGAGAACAGCCTTACCAAGCTGACTGATCCTACATAACTGGAAGGATTTAACAATTTAATAATCCTGTGTTTCAGAAAGCACCATGACTTTATTCCTCAGTTAAGATACACCGGTAGTTTCAGAACACCACAATTCTTTGTAGGTGCTAATAACACCATAAAGTACTTACCCTTTAGCAATAGCTCCTTGACATTTTCAGTAACTTGGTTTACCATTATTCTTCTTCCAGCTCTCAGCACATGCTTTAGTAAATGCCTTCTCTGTGAAGTCCTGAGGATTGGACAACTTTAATAATATTGTATTTCCAAAAGAATTTTTTCTACCTGATCTGACAAAGTGCTGGCTGCAATTGGACTGATCTCTCCGAGGAAGCAAGAGTTTCTTACAGAAAGCTAAGCCCACACTGATATAATCCTGGCATTATAATCCTTTCAACACTGAGAAAATACGCAAATATCAGGATCTTACAGAAAATGCTACTTGTCAAATCCAAGCCCAGCCACGTTTAAGAGGCACATTGCAGTTGTTTGCACACTTACTCAGAAAAGTGTGCCACAAATCTGCTGCTTGCTCAGTGTGGAATCAGACAGGGTTTTAAACCTCCTAACGCCACAAAACGTGTAGCTCTGTGACGTTAGCCCTGCAGGCATTTCAGCTTTCAAGTGAAAACAGTGATCTATTTCTTTCCATCTTCAATACATTAGAATATGATGACCCATTAATGGAGGCACCATATGCAAGATCACAAACCAAAAAGCAACAGCAGGCTGAAATGAGAGGTTTATATAAGATACACAAGGAAATATTAACTTAATTATTCTAAGCACTTCATAATTACCAGAACCCCCACCATTCTGCCCATTCACAAGGAGGTCCTCTGAATACCAGCACACACCACACTGAGACCCTACGGGATGAGGTAGGTGCAGTCACTGGGAATACCTGTGTAACTAAAGATGCCAGGTCACTTTTGAGAAATTGGATTTAGGAACTCACATCACTTAGAAGCTTTCATAACATAACTTGTCATTGCCAGATGAGAAAAAAAAACCACTATAAAAACAACCTTTGTATCTCACTGTAATCCACTTCAGAGGTTCTTTCACGTGGAACGACTCCAAACCATTTCTCACGACTGTGCTCCCTGAAACTCCATCCCTTCACATGCATGAGGGCACCCCAGATACAGCACACCTGCTATCAAAATACAGGCAGCAGCATTCTGGTATTTTCCCTGCCTCAGGAAAAGGCTCTTGCCTTGCTATAAAATGTTCTCACTTTCTCTGAAACACTGCAGTATATGAGACCAGCATGCAGATTCCATGCAATGTTCAATTCAAATTCACCTTTCTCTCTGATACCAAATACAGAAAATTGTCTTCAGCCTTATACATGCTCAGCTGACCATGGCTTCACAGTACAAGAGAGAAAAACAACAAAAAAAAATGCAAAAAACACACACCACAATTTTGGACATACCTGCTCCCTCCTCCAGCTCAACACAGGCCAAAGCAACAATTGTACAGACACAAACCTTGGAGTGAGAGAAAGCAGATGGGAACAGTGACCACTAAAAGCCAGTATTGCCACCAGCTCAAAAAACTTCCTACAGGGAACAAGTGGAAAGAAATAAGGTAAGAACCAGGATGCTAAATATGCTCTAAACATGCAGAAAATAACAGAAAAAAGGAAATTTAATTACTTTGAACATTTCAATGCATGAACATTCTGTGCATTGCATACTACACAATGTACATTCACAGACATCTACTATCCATTCCTGGAAGACAACAGGAAGACATTGGTAACCAGTTACAAGCTTATTGTGAAACCCTGAATGTCATTAGTTTTCAGTCAGTTAACTCATACACAAAGTGCTGAACATCAGATATTTCTTACATTTGAGAAGTACTGTGTTCCATGTGAAAACAAAGTTCGTGAGAGTTTTGGGTTTTTTTGAGCCAAGGAAAAAGGAAAGGGGGGAGGGTGTTTTAAGGAGGAGGAAAAAAGAAGAAGAAAAAAAAAAAGACTTAAGCCTGTATATAGTCCCAGGCTGAAATCCAAGGATGACCTTTCAGTGTCTACAGTGCTACAAACAGCCAAAACTCACTGTAACTCTGGTCATAACACTTGCAGAAAGTACAAGTCAGCATGAGACTTGTCCAAGCAAAGGGAGTCACTCCTTCCCACTGAACATTTTAGAGGGTGGAGAGAGCTCTGACACTGCACATGATAAACAGCAAACCACTGTACGTCTAAAATACAAATATTTTAACAGACATTTACAAAGAGCCCACAGGTCTCCCAAAATAGCACAACACGTTTCACACAGTGCAACACAACACAGACCAAAATAAAGTCAGATATCTGGAGAGGCCACAGTGGCTTTTACTATCATTTTACAAAAGGTTCATCTGTTTGCAGAAGCATCAGAGCAACGTGAGTATAACACATTAGCTTACAGAAACTCTTCAAGGAGCAATCGGCAACACTGGATCACTTTTCTGCTCCACCAGTCAGGAACCAGGCAGCTGGAACACAATCTAAGACAGAAAACACTCCCAACATGTATAATAGTGAGTTTGGTCCTGCTAAATATATGCTTCTACCACAAAGTCTGCAATACAGTGTCTTAAAAGGGCAAAGGCAAAATACTGCAATTAAATCATTCTCTCTGTGTTGCCTTGAGTTACAGCCTTAAAGCTCCTTGCATCTGTGCTAAAAGGCATCTTAACACAAGGCAGATAAGAATCCCTCTGGCTGGTTACATAGAGCTAGGATTTACCAAACACGGCTCAACTATACCTGTTCTCATGTTTGGCTACCATGTCCCAGAAATTAACCCCTGAAATTGTCACTACATTTCCTGGAACACCCAAAAGGGAGTGGTTTGTGCTGGCCTAGGCAAATGAGTCAAGATACAAGTTCCATGTGGGAACTAAAGCAAGAGTTGGCTTGTGATGCTCTCAAAACAGCTGTGCCCCAGCCCAGGGTGCAGAGCACAAAGAGGAAGCAAAGGAAAGGAAGGGATCCTGTTGAGAGGAGATGGTCAAGTGGTACTACTGCCAAGCACTTCACACGGTGCAATCACAGACTGGACAGTTAAAACCTTAGCAGGACAAAGCCAAAAATATTCAGGAGCAGTAGCTTCTAAAATCAGACCTGCAAGGCGATTAACAAACTTCTACCTTTGTGTCAGCTCTGGACACAAATACACACTACAGCAAGTAGCAGGAAAAGTAAGATCAATTATACAATTTAGAACAAGATCAGGAAGACAAAGCTCCTGAATGCAAACGTAGAAGGCGGAGGAGAAACTGTAATGTGCTGTCCTCCACCAGAGACAGCAGCAGCTATGCCATCCTCTTGAACTACTCCTGGTCCTGACTCAGATGTGACCTCCTACATGGAAATCAAGAGGTGGACTTTGCACACAGTAACTAAGCTCAGGGCTACTCAGCTTGCAAGCAGAGACAGGGTCATAAAACAAAGTAGTATTGCTATAGATAATTTTATGGAAAACAATTATACTCCAGGGCATAAAAACCATGTTTTACTGCAGCAATCAGCAATTTAAAGTATGCAAAAGCAAGTCTCAACAAGTTTGCCCTTCTTAACTCAGCAAACGAGCAGCTTCTAATGGCACATCATAAAAATCCTTTTTTCCCTTTGACATGGAAGTGAAAGTCAGAAGTTTGTATGGTCTAACCTGCTTCATGATAAGAGGGTAAATGCAGCGATTGAATGATGTTCTAAATCCCTCAGACAAACAGAAGAAATTGCTGGCTACTGGCTAGGAGATGAAACTGCAGCTTGGTAATTAGACTGCAGGGGAAAAAAAAACCCATGTAGTTTTGCTGAGGCATAATTATCTTGAACCTATCCAGAGTGCAGCATGGTCTGCCCTACACACAGCTCTGCGTCATCGCTCCTCTGCCAGGACCTGGTTATACAACCCCTGCCACAGATCCCTGCGAGCCAGCCTCCAACACCAGCTCACAGCTTTGATTCTCATTTTCAAAGTAATCAATGGATTGCACCCTCATGACAGGACAGACCACGTGCCAATCAATGAAAGAGCTGGGCTTCTAGGACAATGCAGGTCACTTGGGTGGAGGGAAAGGGGCAAATTAAGCAGTCTGGATTCAAGGGGATGGACCTGTGGGCCAAAAATCCAGGAGACATTAGGCAAGTATGAATACCTGTGGAAATGCTGGCACACCATGCCTTACACAAGGAGCTTCCTGGAGCAGCACTCTGACCTTCAGTGCAGGTGGGACCATGGCCATCCCTTCACCAGTACCAGCACCTCCTCCCTCACCCCTGCCCAGCCCTGCCTGGCACTGGCCTCTCATCTTCTGCTCAGCAAAATGCCATTTCATTTACATTTCCAACAAGTCTAAAGCTGTCTCCAGTCAGCAAAGCGTAACTGCCAAGTTATCAAACTTCCCCATTCATCCATAAGCTAATTGAGTAAAAGCTTTTTTGGGGCAATTAGCACTTTATGTCAAATTCCATCTCTCTGTCCTACAGAGCACAAAGAAGATCAAAAGATGATTAAGAAAACTCCACCAGGTACCTCTAACAGCAACAAAAATTTTGAAAAAATGTCCTCCCAGAACTGTTCTGACCTATACCTCTGCTGCTCAGACATGAATTAAGACTGCTGGAAAGCAAACAATCTTTCCTTCCAAGCCATACCTAGCACCCACCACAAAATCTAGAGCCCTGTTAAAAGCCTGTTAGGAAAAAATGCTACTCCATGAACTCCAGGAACTTCTTTTTAGGGTTCAGAAGTGACAGCTGGAAACTTGTGAAACAGTGTTTAAAATAAAAGCTTTTGAGGACAAACAGGCAGTGAACAGGCTACAGAACCACCTCCAGATATAGTTACAGATATATATGCAGTTACAGTACACAAAATGTTGTCATATTCAAAATCCAGAGAGGTTTACCTTACACACATTGTAAGACCTGGAAATTTGTGCAGACTTCTTAAATTTAAAGACAGACATATTAACTGTCAAGTATTTGAGTCTGTGAAAAGACTAATACTTTTTGTGTATGTATTTTGTTATTCTGCTTGCTTAAAACAAAGATATTGTTTGCTTGGCAATTGCTGCAGCAGCCACTGTGAAGGATGCACAGTCCTCCATGCATGACAAAATCCAAGCATGCTGAAAGAAATCATCCAAAGCAGCTCAACTGAAAGAACAAGAACAGTGTTACTCACTGCTAAGGGATCACTTGGCAGCATTTAAACAGTTGCCTATTGAAAACTAATAATTAAGAAAGAGGTTTTACTAAATCAAACAAACAAACAAAAAAAGAACCCTTAAACTTTTTTATCTGAGAATAAAAATCAGCATAGTACAATTAAGAGATGCAGAATTTCCAATTTAGAGGTTAGTGAAGACAAAGGAAATACCACTAAAATGTAATTCAAACAGGCTTTAAACCATGTCCTAAAATTGTGCTTTTTTTTTTTCCTCGGTAATTCAGGTCACAGAAAAAAGTATTTAAAGAACAACCTTGAACCAACAAGTTGAAGACATGGTCCCTTTGATCAAAGAAATCTTGTTCTACATATTGGTGCTAATAGCAATTCTTCTGTCATTTAAGGCAGTCTGCACACTATTTGTTGCATCACAATCAAACACAGATGTAAATCCTTAACCTGGAAGGGGAAACTCACCAAATGCAGCTTTCCTCTCCCTGTGGCACTGGGTATCCCCCATCCCATGCACTTCAAAACAAGGCAGTGCTCACTAACTCTGGTCCTTCTCAAGGTGGTTGTTGCCAACCTCAGCCAACAGCATTTATTATGTTTGGCTGCATTTCCTAGTCAATGAGACTGCAAACTACCTTAGCCTTCATTCTACACAGAACTTTAAAGCAAAAGCCAGAATTAAATTTTACACTGAAAAGGATACAAATAATGATGCCTTAATTTTGTTGCAGCGAGGAAAAGTAAGCAGATGTCACTGTTTTCTTTGAGGAACTGAAACACTAAAGAAATTTGTAAGGGGAAATTGAGTAACACACACAGATCAATTTTATATGTGAGAGAGAGAGAGATGTAGTACAAACACAAGATACCCAAAAATGTACTCAGAATTCTTTACAAGAGTTCAGAGATTGTATAGTAGACCTTCAGCATAATTAAAATATTCCCAAAACTTATTCTCAACTCAAGTTTGAAATGGCCGCTTAGCAAGCATTGGCTGAGAGAATTAAGATGGAAAATCCATGTCTTTTCATGTATAACTGCTTAGCCTTCTAATGCAGGTGTTCTCCAAAACACAAAAACTCTGCAGCTGCAAAAAAACCAACAGAGGGTTGTTTGGCTTTTTTTAAACAATCTCCTCTTCGTTTTTTGCAACACGCAGACCCACGCACACACGGGTACGGGAGCTGCTTTCACATCACTTAGACATATCACAAAGATTCTTCCCAGAGCTTTTTCAAATAACTGAAATACCAGAGAACCCACAAAAGGGTCCATGTTTTCCTATATTTAGCTAAGTCTCCTGTTCACCGGCAGCTGGCACCACGATCCCCTTGGTACTGGACAGCTGCAGCCTCTCCAGCTCTGTCCCAATCACTGCACAAAGTAGAAGAAGTATGAGACATGCTCAGCAAAAGTAGCAACAAGAACTTTTTTGTTTTCCTAGACAAGCATTTTAACAAACTAAACCTTACTACACTACCAGCTGATAAAAGAAACTAGAGGTATTGACCACGGGCTCCAGAAAAATGAGCTTCTCAGAAAAATTCCTTTGCTTACAGGGTATCAAGAAAGTGTACACCACCTCCTTCACCCACCCAGCTATTATAAACAGCTAATTATGTCACAAAGCACTTCTCCACTCTCACTTTTCACATGCCGAACTCTTAGCTTTCCTTATCTGAAAAGAGACTCCACTTCTCTACGCACCTGTATTGTTGAGAAAAGCATTCTGGAATTTAGTAGTGCAATCAGTACTGTGTTAATTGCTGATTGTTCAAACAGAAAGAAAAAAAAATAAAGAAAAAAAGGAAAAAATCCTAACAACAAAAAACCTCTCAGGACTTCTAAAGTATGACCCTGCTGCTAAGACCCCTTTCATGATCTGCACTGAAAACCATAACCATTGCTGTGGATCCCACAAGTACCCTTTATAAACAGAAACAAATATTGACATATTCAGCATTGACAGGACACCTTTAATATCTCCAAATTTACACATCATACTTTTCAGAGAGGGGAAACCAGATGCCAGCAGAACAGAAAAAACCCCATCCTCATCAAAACACAACTACATCGAAGACGATGCAGTCTCCATCCCATTTTCAGCAAGGGAATAGTTAACAAATCACCAGAAGAGACCATTCACTGACATCAACATTGCTATTCTCAGGTTACTTTCTTTTCTCTGAAACAATTCAGAGGTTCTGCCTCAACTCCACCCCAGGCTGCCTCCCCTATGACTTCTTTCTGTGGCTTTTAAGCAACACAAAAAGTGCTGAAGACGCTTGTGCTACAGAGGTTATGCAAAAATATTCCACTGTGACCACCATAACAGTGTCATTTACCCACACTGCTGCCAGCAGACGTTCTTAAGAGAACCTGAATGCTATTTGGACATGCTTCTGTCGGTCCTATTTAGCTGTAGTGTCTAATTTATTATATGACTAATTTTATCTTATCTCTGGACTTTGCCAAAACACCTACATGTAAGAATTAAGCACTTTGAAGAAGAATTTTTGAATGATTTATGTGTCCCCATTAAAAGTATCTTCAGACACATTTCACGTGAGCTTAGCTTCAAGTCTTGCAAAAGACTGGAAATCTTTACTAGTAAGTTACCACATATTAAAGCAGTGAACCAGGAAGACACTTAAAGTAAAAGCACACTGCTATCACACCGGAACTTTATCTACATTTTCCAAAACAGCTCACTGCAAGTGAGCAGCAGAATCTGCTGCTGCACAAGAACACACAGAATGTAAGCTTGAGGTAAAGGTCTCAAGTCTAGTTAGAGAACTCTGGGCTTGGAGGAAGCCATGCGATAACTGGAACATAAGCACAGCAATTCCTTGGCAAAAACCAAGGGTGGCAACTGACCAAAGCTGGTTAGTGACATCAAGTTGATTAGTGTCTCATTTCCACACACAAAAGTCAAGGGAAGATAAATAACTTCCCACAGGACACATGACATTGTCACACTTTGGTTAACTGACTGCACAATCACTGTGGAGCTGAGATTCCTATTAAAGCAAAGTGTATTTGGTTTTTTAAGCACTATTCAGACCCCACTGTCCCTCTTTTTGCCCTGTGTACCCAACCTAACATGCTGGCTTTATTTCAAAGACAGAGGGGATGCCAAATTCACATTTCTCATCCCTGATGATCCATAAAGAAGGGCTCACGTGTTTATCATAGGATCACAGGATAATTCTTTGTACTTCTCTTTCTAAATGAAAGATGTCAAAGTGTATTACAAGCAGTGGCAGTCAGTGAAACCTACTTAGAAATAAAAGGCTGATTTTATTCATAAGCAAGCACTGGAACTATCTGACAAGGCTAAATTATTGCACACTGACTAATGTCTTCTTACGGAAATGGTTGACAAGAAATTCTGTTGCAGAATGGCTTCACGTCTGTAGAGTTTAGATGACACCCTACCACTTGATGTCCTAAAAAAAGCAAAATTCAGAAAAAAAGAAGTTCAAAAACAGAGATATGACAAATAAAGGTGGGGTAGAAAGATCAAACCAAAAAAGAATGCATCAGAATCATAAGCAACAGCCTAAGATACTGTGCAAGGAGTACTGGGCAACACAGTCACTACTCTGCAGACCGTTACAGAGCAGCTGTAAAACAGTTACAGTGCCATGACCACACTCTGGAGGGACCATGTCATTACTGAGTCACCTCAGCCCATCCAATCAAACTGAGCAACCCAAACAAATCTTGAAATCTTTAGCAAGCTGACAAAATAAAACCTTCCCAGCAGAAGGTTCAACAGAACAGTTGCAACCAGTTTCTCACACTGACTGTGGTGGAGCTACCTGATGGCACAGAAAGCCTGGAGCCTGGGCACTGCTCAGGCAGCTCTGTGTGCATCCACGCAGGGCCAGCATCAACTGTGCACACTTCGCCACAACCTAAAACGTGAACCCTGCACTCAAGTCAAACAGTTTATCTTATCATGAATCAGGGCCATCACCAACACCAACAAATCCCTCCAGGAGCCCCACAATCAGCAGCCACAGGAGGCTCTGGAGTGAGACTCTCTTGCCTCCAGTGCTGAACAGCTCTGAGATACTCTGCCTTCAACGGGAGCTTCCACCTCTGCTGTGTCACATCATCAACACCCCCACTGCAGGAGAGGCCAGGGTAACTGCACAGGATGTAGAAACCAGCACCAAAACCGAAAGCAGTAACACAAGAGAGTTCAGATTCCCCTCTACAGAGCTACAAACCCAAGAAACCTAGGAAAAGGCAGAAAAGGCCAGTGGGAAGAACATGCTTGTCAGTACAAGTAGGCAAGACACGTATCTTTATATGCACACCCTGAGGGTATGAAACAATACTTAATTACTGTGAAAGTAAATTAAAAAATAGAAGGCAGTTAGAGTTCAAACAGAAACAGAACTAGCTACTATATATTAGTAGAGAAGTTACTAGATATCTATCAGCTTTAAAATAAAGAGACTCAGCTAACTTCCAGCAGCATGGTTGTGCACTGCAGCTGGGACAGCAGCACGTTAGAGACCACAGCTGGCCAGTGACTGAAGGACTGTGACAGGGAGCCGAGTGCACATCCTGAAGTGTGTTGGTTGTACACATCCTACAGGCAGTCTCATACCCAAATAAGAGGTGGTTTGAGTTCACCTTCCTTTACCACCACGGCAGTAGCTTCCACAAGCCACACTTACCAACCCATGGCCAAAGCTAGCTACTGGAAAAAGCATTCCACAAGGTCTCCACCTCGACCTGCCGAGATGGGTAAAAGTCACCTGTTACTTTCATACACGCATGGAGTATATGGTAAGCAGCCTGAGAGTGAAACAGACCTATTTTACAAAACAAATTAAAGGCTCTGCACAGCCTTTAGGGCTAGCACCTCAAATTGTCTGTGGTAACAGACAGCTTGGGACATTGAAGCGCATATTCTCAGAGAAATGAGCAAGGTAACAAGGCAGGAACTGAACTTTGTTCTTATGACAGTTGAGTATCACTCAGCAAAATAACCCTGTTGCCTTCCTTAAGCACAGGCCTGAGCAGTGCAGGCTCCCTTCAGAGATTACTGTGCATTCAATAACATTTGCAGTCTGAAAAGTTTGACTGCACGGGCAAGGAAGAACAGGTCAGGTGTTTACTGCTTTTCCTTTTGTTGCCTAGAGTCATGCATGATTCACAGAGAGTAAGTCAGATTCACCAGATGAGCCCATGGGAAGATCCTCTTCCTAAAGGTTACAGAAAGCTAAACATAAGCAAGGCAGAAAAAAAAAACAGATTGCACAGAGCTAAAACAACCTGGTACCAGAACTACGCTACTGCCCAAATCTAAGTGTCCTTCACATTCCCACCAAGAACACTCGCTGTATTTAAAGTGAATTATATCTAAAAGTCAAAGCAAAACACTAAGGCTGAGCACTGATATTAGCTGCCTAGTTAAAGAATGTACTTCTCACCACCCAAAATCCCCTCCTACTTACGTGATCTTCTTCTGTAACTGGAATAAATTAACCCCTAACAAAAAGCAGCTCTGCCTGGCAGGAGCAGTTGTGAGAGCCACACAGGCACAAAGCACTTGCTGTAATATTCAAGGGCCCGGTTTGCGGGAGAGAGACCTTGCTGGGCAGCCGCGTTTTTTAAGATGACATAAACAAGTAATGCAGACACCGTTAAATTGGGCTAATTTAACTGAATTCTCTATCACCCGTTTATTTTGGCAGTGGAGCACCGAAAACATCTGAGCCTATCTCCGCATACTCTTATCACCTCCGGAGACGGCAGCGTGTGGGAGCACCGATAAGAGCCGTACCCCGGGCCAGCCCCGCTCCCCGCTGCGCCCCGGGCTATCCCCAATGGGCTGGGGGGGCGGAGGGAACCCCGGGCTGGCTCCGCTGCGCTGCGGGGAACCCGCGGCCAGGGCATCCCCGGGGCAGCCGGGCGGGCTGCGCTGCCCCGGCCCGGCCCGGCCCTCCGGGCTCACACCGGCGGCAGCGCTGCCCCAGCGCGCCGGGCTCCGCGTCCCGGCCCCGGCAACAGCGGAGCCGCCGCCCGGCGCTCCCGGGGGGCTCCTCCTTCTCCTGCGGGCGCGGCGCCCCGAGCAGCCCCGGCAGCCGCCCCGGCAGCCCCCGCCTTTGTCTCTGCCGGCGCAGCGGGGCGGGGAGCCCGGCTCGCCCGAGCCCCCGGAGCGCGGGCACCGCCGCCCCCCGCCCCGGCCGTGCCCGCTCACCGTCGGAGCTGACGGTGTCGTAGGAGTCGCCGGGGGCGGGCGCCGCGGCCGGCTCCCGGTAGTCCACCCAGCTGAGCCCTTCTACGCTGTCGTACTCGGCGCGGGGCTTGTCCTCCACCGGCACCACGGTGAAGTGCGGCATGGCTGGCGGGGCGGACGCGGCTCCCCGCGGCACCGCGGCGAGGCAGGCGGGACGCGGCGCGGAGCCGGCGGCGCATTCCTGCCCCGTGCGGTCACTTCCTCTCAGGAAACCGCGCTCCTCAACTCCACCCATTCCAGTGCGAGCGCCGGGGCGGTGCGGTGCGGAGCGGATCCCGCCGCCNCGGGCGCCCTCCCTTGCCGGGCCGCCTCGGGGAGGAAATTTCCCCTCCGCCGTGCCCCGGGCTCCCTCCCCCGCTGCCGCCATTTGCTAGGCGGGAGCGATGCGCGGAGAGCGGGGATGGGGATGGAGATGGGATTGGGGCCGGGTGGTCCCGAAACGCCCGGAGGGGCGGGGTGGTGCGGGGCGAGCATCAGCGGACGAGCCGCGGGCAGGGTCCCGGGAGCCCCGCCGGGCCGGGGCAGCCAGAGCTCTAATTAGGGATGTCACGGCTCCCACCA
>VZTJ01004023.1:1312673-1359586 GCA_013397795.1 Orthonyx spaldingii | reverse complement strand
ACGGCTCGCAGCAGCCGGTCCCAGCCCGGCGTGGGGCGGGCAGAAGGCGCAGGGGCACCCCGAGAGCCGGGGGTGTGCCGGTGACAGCACGGGGCCATGTGCAGCTGTCCCCGCTGTCCGTGCCTGAGATGGCAGCGCCGTGGTTTCCTTTGTGCTCGCTCCCGGCTCCGGCGGCACGAAAGCCTCAGCAGGGCCGCGGCGAGCGGAGCAAGCCCGGGGGGAAGGGGGAAGAAGATGGCAGCGCTGAGGGAGCGCGGGGCGAGGCGCTGCCTGCGGAGATTTGCATGCGGGCCGCGGCGGCGGTGTTCGTAGCTGCATGCAAAGCACACAGTTGCTAAGGCAGCAGACGATGGAGTGTGGCCCTGCCGCTCAGACAGGGGCTGCCGAGCCGGGGGCACCATTGTTCGGTCCCACTCCCGGAGGCAGAGCGGTGACATCCCCTCCGGAAAGCTCGGGGCACGCCAGCCGCCCAGCCTCTTGTCCCCGAGGGAGCAAAATTCGATTTTAGCCTTCACGTTTGAAAAAGCTGGCGCCAGCAATGGGTATCTTGGCCTTCATTTCGTGTGTGGTGGCCTTCACATGGAGTTTAGACGTGAATTAGTAGTTGATAATGCTATTTATTGTCTGTGTTTGAAAGGTAGCCTTGACAGTAGAAGGATATCTTTTTAGTGTGTTGTGTAATCATCAGAAAAAAAACCTCTAGAAAACAATTAGTGTGTTTTATTATGGACTGTCAATTCAGAGTAGTTCTGTAGATTTCTGTAGATTGAAATACTCCCTAATCAAGAAATCGGTGTACAGTGACAAGACATTCCAGCACAGATGTAAGTTGTGCCTTTGGATCACACATGAGTCTACGGGAGGATACGAAGCTCAGAGCAGAAGGAGAGGCTTAAGGCTGGACCTCTCCTGTGCTCAGATCCACCTTATCCCCAGCTTTCTAAATATGTCCTGTCTTTTTTGACAAAGCAACCCCCAGGTCACGGAGAGAGAGAAAAATTTGTAGTGAGTGGGAGAGAGACAAACATGAGGGAGAATGCTTTGTTCACGAGAGCTGACTAATAAGTCTACTTTTAATTAGTTGGGGTTTGAAATAAACATGAAGGATCCATGCTGTGGGGCGACTGCTGCCGAGGGGGCACAGGTCTCTCAGTTCACTTAACACAGAGTTGCTGGTCGACCACCTCTGGGGAAAGTCAGAGCAATTACACCTCTTGGTATTGATCAGACAGGTGGAAAGACTTCTAAGGCTCCTATGCTTTCATATAACCTACATTCTACTTTTGTCTCTTTACTCTGTTGGGGGACACAACAAGGATCTTCACGTGGCCATGGGTATCTCTGTAAACAGCCTTGTCACTTTTGGAGGAGATTACAGAATTTCCTCTGTTGAAAGCTCCTAGTTTGTTGAAGACCTAGGGTGAGATTCATTTTTTCCAGTAACCCTAAAATGGGCGTGTTTATACATGTGGTCCCCTGAGATCGATAGAGTTTTACTTGCAATTTCTCTGGGCAAGCAATAATTTTTCCCCCCAGAGGAAAGTAGAACAATGGGCCAAAAAGTAGCATTTTCTGGTTTACCCTCTGTGCTTGAATGAAACACATTTCACTAGTGTTCGTGAAAGGTATGACCTAACAAGCTAAACCCCACCAAGAAATCAGGAAAATTAATTGATAGAGGACAAATAGTGTTATATAGAAAAGGGACAAGATGCTAATTCACCATTAAGCATGTTTGTTCATGTTCAGTCTTCTTCTTTCCTGTTTTCCACTTGGTAAAGCTCTTGAGTGAAAGTGTCTGGTCTAAGTCAGCTGGCCTAGAAAAAGGAGACAGGGACAGTAAGAAATAAGTCTCCAAAGTTAATGTTTTTGGAGTCATGCTTATTCAAGAAGAAGTATTAAACTGGGCACTTCCTTCTTGTCACACATTTGAAAACAGATGTGGCAAGGAGACACCATCCTTTAGGCAATAAAAATGCATCTATGCCATCACAAAACAATCTAGTATCAAAATCAGTGGTACTGAAATTGTAACCCATGAGCAAAAGAAGTTTAAAAAAAATTGAGGCTCACACACATATACCAGCAACTCCCTTCTCTGGAATGGAAACTATATCCAAATGTCTTAGGAGAGAATTGAGCCCTAGGAAACCATTCAAGTCTATTGAAGTGAAAATATTTCTTTTGTCCAAGGACAAGGGTTCTTTACTGACTTGCAGGAAGACCGTATTTAAAGTGAGGAAGTTGTCTACCCATATCAACTTCTAGTGTGTAAGAGAACACGGTTTCAACCTGGATGATGAACATTTTTTTCTGAGGATAAAAAGTGACTGTTACTGTGGATGGTATGAGTGGCCATCATAAGTTCAGAAGTTCTCTGATAGGAATATGATGCTGGAATGAAACTGGGTGATCTACAATACCTGTAGTACAATATCTACAGTATTTGCCTGAAACAACATCGTTATTGTCTCATTAAATAAAAGAGATGGAAATCATCTGTTTTTTACAAAGCTAAATAGAATTTGGGATTATGGTTTAATGCAGGTACAGACTGGTCAGTGAAATCAAAAAGCAGAGACAATAATTTTAATTTCCTCTTTTTTTTTTCATCTCTCTACACGCCCCACTCCTATGTCAACAGAGAAAAACTTTGCTTCTAAGAAAAAGCCTGGTGGGTTCGCAGCAAAAAACAATGAGTTCAGCTCAGCAGAATATTGTTTGATTATTAGAAGGCTGATTAGAAAAGCTCTGTATTTTCAGTAGTTCAGTGTACATTTGCAGCATCAGTGAAATGAGCAGCCTGAAGATCAGCAAATCCATCACCTCCCCTCTGATACACAACCAGGAACTGCTGTTAAATTGGTACTAACTACAAATCATAATCAAAGACACAGCTCAGTTCTTAACTGGCAAGCCACTGGCTATTTGTGAGCTACCTTAAGTAGGTAAATTTCCAGCTGAAAGGTCAGTACACTTTCACAGTAGCCTACTGTGTTTGCTGTTCAACTCAAAGGCTGTGTGAGAAAATCTGAGTCTTCCAGGAGGTCAGTTTAGTAAACTACTGTAGAGCCTGATGTGAATCCTCAGGGCAGGCAAGTGAGGTCAAGTTTGCCTTAAACACTTTTTATTGCAGGTGACACCTCTGAAGCATTGAAAAAGGAGCTTGGCTTTTACAGCCCAGCATGAGAAAGTGACTGCAGACATCCTCGGCTGTCAGACAGACTGGGCTCACGTGTGCAGGGAGTTTCATCCCTTCCCTGGCAGACAGCACCCAGAGGTTCCCTTGTGCTCACACAGCCATCCTAGGAGAAAGTGAGCCCAGAATTACTGTCAGTGTCAGTTATCACAAGGGTTCAGCCCTCATGAGGGATGTGGTGCACACATTGGAAGGCCCTGGCACACAAACTCTGGAGTATTGTTGGCTTCCAGCCTTGCAGCTCGTGATGTTAACCTCAGTCAAACAACAAAGAGCATCATCACTTCAATTCCTTCTCAAAGCAAGTGATCTGCCATTTGTGTAAGGATGGAAAGACACAGCATCTGAAACTGCTTGAGGACAGCTTTTCTTATCTTCCTTTCTTCCTGAATTTCATGAGGAGATGTCTAATTTTAAATAGCTTATTTTTTCCTAACTAGGAGAATCAAGGCCAAGCAAAAAGTATCATCTGTAGAAGTAAATAAGTCATAACATAAAAATTCAGATAATTTTTTAAATTAATCTCTAAAATTATGTTGCCCCTAACATTATTTTAGTGTGCTCTATAATAACATGATACCTCAAGAGCTTAGTAGAAGGTTTAAATTAGTCTTCTTTAAATGAAGCTTTGAAATACCTAATTGGTGGAGTAACCTGCCCCGTTATTGCTGTCATTGTTGACTATAATGTTTATGTCCCCAGGCAGACTGTGTGTCCTGCTGAGAGGTGTGTGCACCTGCAGAGGATGTTCTGCCCTAGCAGCCTGAGGGAAATATCCATTACTCTGTTTTTCCAAAATACATAAAACTTCTTGAGTGGAATACCTGTATTGTGGTATTTTAAATAATAATCCTATTGCATTACTGTTAATAGAGCAGTATAATGATTCTCTCCTCTTTGTCAATGGGACAATCCATGAAATTATGCTTTGAAACCATGGGAAATTTCTAAACCATATGACATCAAAAGTATTTATGAAATATCCTGGATCATAGAGTTAGGCACAGCATAGTGACCCAGAAAAGAAAATGCATTCTGCTGGAACAGAAATAAGGTTATTGACTAAAGGAGAGGTTTGCAGATCTATAGACAGCACAGATCTAGCAGTGCAATAATCTCTGAAACTGAAAACCTGCTCAGTTAGCTGCCATACAATTTAGGGGAAAAACCCTGATATCTAGAAGTATTAAATGCTTGGAAGTTTCAAAGCCAACCTGTTTTTACAAACCATAGAGTTATTTAAAACTGTGTAAAGAGAAAGGCTGGGATATACACAGCAGGAAATCTGTAACTGCTATTTATTGTTTTGAAAGGTTTTTCCCACTAGAGTGGAACCTGGGTGACAAATAGCCAAGAGCTCACCATCAGAAATAAAATAATAAAACAAAATTCACCACTGCCAAGGTACAGTTTCCCTGGACATCAGGCTTGGCAGGAGTTCTGTGAGTTCATGGCCAGCATTTCACCGTAGTGAACTTTGGTTTTCAGCACATTCCTGCCTCTCCACATCCGAGGATCACACCAGCCTTGTGGACAAAGCAGGACGGAACTGGCAACCTGGCTGTGAAGGTTTCTCACTCACAAACACCAGGATCCAGTTCCCATGGCAAGGACAGGCAGTGGCTGGGAGAGATCCTTTGGAGAGGACCACGATGTGAGCAGCCATGTGGTAAATGCTTGTGGGAGATGCAATGTGCAATAATCCTCCACAAGCCAGGAGAAAAGTAAGGTGAGGAAAGGTCACATTACAGCAAGACAGGAGCTCTTCTGCTAAAGACAACTGAAAATTTTGCTGTTTTGCTAGAAAACATATCACAGCTTAAACATTAAAAGACCACAAGAGGACACTATGGTGCCACTTACCTTCAAAATTTATTTACCTTAAGGAACTTCTGCTTCACTTGTAAAATTATTTATAACTGTGTTTGATACACAGAGTAGCCATTTCTACAAAGATACCTTAATCTCATCTTTAGAAACTAAAAAGTTACTTAGTCTTTGAGATTTTCTTCCTCCTCACCCAGGTTCTGTACATGCAAATAAGAACTGTATCAAGGTTTTCTACAACAAACTGGTTAAGTGGCAGTAATTTTCAGTGTAGAATTAAGATGCTGGAAAAAAATACTACACAGTGTTTTGGTGTGGTTTTTCCTTTTATCCTTTTTTAAAGGGATCAATTTTCAGATCAGTTACATTTTTAGCATGGCTAGATTTGTCATGGTCTATTTGAATTTTAATAAAGAGCTCAGAGAAGAAACTGAGCACAGACCTTGACAAGATTCTTGAGATGCTGAGTTTAGCTACAGGAGGAAACTCAGGAAGATTAATCCAAATGGACATTTCAAAGCTGTGTTAAACTTTTTTCAAATGTTTGTATTCCGGACTAAAGGGACCCACTTTTGAATTGTTTGATGAAACTTGTATTAGCTTCAGTTTTAGTCTCACTTAGTTCGATCTTTATTTTGTTTCTCAGCAATAACCCTCAGGGGAATTTGAATTCTTGTTTCCTGGGCTTTGTGCTTTCCTTTCATTGCAGAATTGACAAAAGTAATGTTTTATGAAAACAGATAGAGCAGGTGTTGAGAAACGACTTCAGAGGAAAATACCCATTATACAGAGGAAAGAATCATCTTAATGGAGTTTAAAAAACAATTTGGGGAGAAGCAGAACAGCAAAAGAGCAAAATTAAGTGCCCACATTTGAGTTCTGATTGTTGATGCCAGAGCCTTGATTAGAAGCAGCAACATTTGTCTGTTGTAAGATAAGTGCTGGATTTTGTTTATTTAGCTTGCTTTTTTTTCCCCCTCCATTATTTGTTGTCTCATGACAGAAGCAACTGAACCAAGTCCAGTACCTCTCTGAGGTCACAGTTTTTGGAAAGAGGGGTTGGTTGTTGCTTTTCCTTTGCAAAATAAAAGAAAAAAAGTCATAATAAAATTATAAATAGACATGAAGGTTACTGAAAGCTTTTCAATTTCTCTGGTTTCAGGATCTAAAGAAAGAGATAATTATAATAGCAGCAAATAACCATTCCCATGTCAAGTTGTTCTATGTAGATGTAAGGCTGGTAGGTAAGATAGCAAGACAAAAATCAAAACCAGATTAAAAAAAAGAAAAAAAAAAAAAGAAAATAATTCTTGAAACACTAAATCAAGCCTTCCAGAACAGTCCAAGTAGGGTTATCCAGCATCACAGTCTGTCCTGAAAACAGTTCAGCAGATCAGCTAAAATCCTGCTCTGGGTTCGCAAATTAAATCCAGCAAATCTTAAGAGCAAATGCAAGCCACTATTAGTGGGAAGAATCTTCTGGTTATTTAATTCTTTTGTAGTTTAAACATGTTACAATTTCAGAATTTGAAGCAATTTGATCATTTCCATATGTATAAATCCAGAGAAGAGCAAACAGAACTGCTGCTTTCAATAGCGAATGGAAAAAATCCAAATTGCTGCAGTCTCACTCTGCTTTTTCACTCCTGCCCTGCCTTGCACTGATCTTGGTTAACCCAGTCACTGACACGATCAGCAGGAAACTCATCCCTTGAAGGAGGAAAACAGTTTTGTGCAAGATCAGCTTCCTGAACCCCAGTGCTGTCTCAAGGGATGGGGGACACACCATGCAGCCAAGGGACAGAGCAGTGCAGCAGCCACAGCTGACACTGGCATGAGCTGCTGTGGCACTGCTCCTCTCTCCAGAATGGCAGGAGGGTGCAATACCTGGCTTTGCAAAGCTGATTCTGTGGTGCAGATGCCCACTGAACCTTAGGTGTGAAATCAAACAAAGTTAATAAACTTATATTCGTATTGATGGTTAGACTTAATGCACAGTGTTTGCTGACCCTGAAACATGCTGGCATGTTGCTTGAGCAGCTCAATGGCATGCAAGAAAGAATGTAGATGTTAAGCACTGGCACAGCTGAGTGGTCTATATCCAATGTAAAACCTGCAGGAGTCCTTCCATGACCCAAACAAGTCACCTGCTGGGTGGAAGCTGGATACAGGAACTGAGCTACTCAGATTTTAGGTGACAGAACTATCAGGTGTGTCAGACCAGCAGTAGACTTTGGAGGTTTGGTTTCTAGCATCACCACTTGCCCACATGAGGCAACTGAGAACTGAAGTTATTTATTTCTGTGGATGCAACAGTCCATTAGTCTTGAAAAGGATAGTACTGGGGGAAGGGCCCTGGCGTCAACCTTTTAGAATCAAATCAATAGTCTGCATCAACATTATGCCTGTAGTCCTTGGCTGTTCATATCACACATACAAAGACATGAGCCTTCGATTGTTTAAGATGCCTTCAACTTTGGGTCTTTTGAAAATCAGCCTAAGGTACTTCATAGTACATAGATTTGGAGAGTTACAGAAATAGTAATAAATATTTTCAGAGTTCACGTTAGCACAACTCATTATTTAGAAGAGGTAAGTCATGACTTGCATTCTTTCATTTGGCAGCCAGCAAAGCTTATTACAAAGTTTGTATCTCAGTTATATCTGGTACTTCACTGAGACCAGCAGCTGTAATAGAATCTGTCAGCTGAACTTGAATGCATTCAAATTACCAATGCAAATGGCTGTTATTAATTGGGGCAGGGCAAAGGCTTTCAGTTGCAGCATGAATCATCCTCCCTTTGGGAGGCAGAAAACAGAGTGCAATCGTTTTATGTTTGAGTTGTTACAAATGCAGTGCTGTGACTACTACAGGTTGCTGTCAGGGCTGGAGACACTAGCACCAGAGTGAAGGGTCACTGGTTTTTCTGAGAGCACTCACAGCTGTGTCTTACATGATTTTACTTTTGAAATCAATTTCTAATAAGTTGCCTTTCTACCATGTTCCAAGTTGTATGGTTTTGATCGTTTAAGAAAAATAAATTGCCTGCATCTATTAGATAAGCTAGCTAACATGGATAACCAGTGCACAAGATTCCATCTGTTGATTTTGCCTCATGATTTTGTTTCACACAAGCAGCTTATTTGAAGCATTCTGAATTAACATTGCAACTGATAATGGCAAAGGGACTTCTAGGTCAGGACACATCTGTGAGAAGTGCTGTGAGGCAGAGGTTATCCCAGCCCTGGTGCAGGCAGGTTCCCCGCATGCCTTGTTCTCCATGCCTCGAGAACTTGGGATTTGCTGCAGGTAACACTCATCCTGGACTCACTGCAGTGACTCATCCCTCCCCTTGGGCACTTGCTTGGACAGGTCAAGCAGTAGCTGAGTTTAGATGAGGCTGACTGCCCACATCCAGGATGCTCTAGGGTTAAACCTACTTGAATTTCTCCTGCCTGCCATGGAAGGGGCAACACTTCCCTCTGATATCGACCCAGAGTCCTCGTGATGCTCTGGCCTTCTTTCTGCCACAGGGGTACATGGTTCTTTCAGGGCTTCATGGGCCACTCAACACCTACATGGTTTTGTGAGACTACACCAGTATCCTTTCACAACTTTAGACAACATTTTATTGAAATTTCATGTCTATGTTTTGCCACAAGGTTACAAATTGCTCACTGCACAAGCAGTCAACAAATAAGTACAATACATTATAGATAAGACAAGTCATATAAAAGTATTTTCTGTATCTTTAAGAAAGGGAATATGTATTTTTAGTCCATGCTGTAGTGTGGGAAGGTACAAAAGCAAAAATTAGCAGACAGTAAAGTGACAACACAGTATAAAGAAAACAGCTGGAAGGAATGAAGAAGCATCTCACATTTCAAGTATGTAATCAAACAACTCTCAGAGTGCTAGTTCTGAGAAAAGAGACCATGGATGGCAGTTTTCCAATGGCTTATGAACCTATTAGAAGAAATCCTGATGGGAAGTAAACATTTGCCCTATTAAATTCATCATTTTACCAGCAAAACGTGTTCTGATGCCAGTCAAGCAATATCAGCAAAGTCTGATTTATTTGAAAACATCTTGGCACAGGTGTCTTAATCATAGTCTCTAGTTCCTATGGGGAACTGCTGGTTCTGATCTCCAGTATTTATGCCATAATACAGGTACCAAAATAATACCAAGTATTACAGAATTTATTTTTTAAATGTGAATACTTTCTATTAACAATGTTGGTCCAGGTCTTGCTGAGGTGATACAGAATTTATCACTTCCAATTCTAAATGCTTTTTGCTACATAATTTATAATTTACATGAATTTTCAAGTATGCAGGTGAATTTATAGAAATTATATTTACATTTTATCATTGTTTTCCGTTAGCAAAACACAGAAAGAAAAGTAATTGCATTGCAGAGTACTCCATATATCTCTCTCTAGACTCCATGGGTCTTATGATACATAATACAGCATTAAACACAATACAAGTGTCAGACTAAAAGGTTGTGCCACAGAAGGAAATCCAAAGGACCGGTCTGGCTGAAGCTGAGCCTGGCGTAGGTCTAGGCGACAGGAGTTTTGTACTTCTTGCAGAATTTCACTTTCACCTATGTCTCTGGCTCCAAAAATGTTCCGCACCTACGAAAATTCAAAAGGTTGTCCCTGAAAGCCAGACTGGCACAACAGCAAAAAGCTTTATGCAGCTAGCGAATTCAATGCTATTTCGAGTTACACAACTCAAACTCTATTGCAAAACCACAGCTGAATGTGAGGAAATCAACATCATTATTCTGCTGTTTGCATTCCTATGAAACATTTCCCAGAATTCAACACAGTTATATTACAGGCAAGTCTCAGTGTTCTTTTTCTTGGCTCTCTCCACATACGGAGCAAACAAACTCATGAGCTTTCTTCCCTGCAGCAAGCTCACACTCTCAAGACAGAGCGTCAACATCTCTAATTTAGAAGGGAAAAAAATATTACTAAATCCCACAGATTGGTTGGGTGTGATGAATTTGAGCCTCTTCATAATGCCAGCCTGCCACACGAGGAAGTCAGCATTATGTAGATATTTTGGCAGATTATCTGGAATAGTGCAATTTTCCCTGATTTCTGTTCATCCAACATGCCCGAAAAAGACAAGTGGAAGAAAGGTGAAATAGATGCCGTCTACAAGGCTTTGTGTGTGATATCTACTTACTTATCCCTGTAAATAAAAGCAGTAGGAGGCAAGCAGTCTGGAAGTTACAGCAGAGGCATTTGTAAAAGTTACCGTTGAGGGGGCCTTACACTTGCACCGTCTCCTTCCCTCCTCTCCTCACTCATCCTTCTGGATTAACTTCTACCTTTTATGCTTAAAGCTCATTGCGATCTTGTTATTTTTATGGCTTGTTAGTGATCTGGTCATGGCAGAAGCCTTTGAATAGCAGCCCAATCCCATGACAAGAATTAAATTGATTTGCAGAAGCCAACATTCCTTACTGCCCCAGCGAACACAGCCCGACTGTGATGCTGGTACATCCGCAGTTCCTCCAAACCATGAAGTGATTCCATTCAGAAGTCACTGATGTGTGCTTATCAGATTACTGCAGAGAGAGAAAGTTCCAAAGAGCTTTGTCTGCTCTCTCTCATTTTCCTTTATTCTGCTAACGCTCTCTTGCCGTCTTGGTTTCTTTCCCAGCATTTGGAATTACTGAATTAGGTGCTTACATTCCCTCATAGCTCTCTCGTTGAACAAAAAAAAAACCAACAAAAAAACCCAAAACAACACAAAACCCCCCCCCCAAAAAAACCCAAAGAAAAAACACACCCAAAAAATAAAAAAGCAAAACACTAACAGTTCTTCTTTCCCTCTTAGTAAGAATCAAGATTCAGTTTGGATTTTAATCTTACATTTTCCACTTCCCTGAAGACACGGAGAAAGTTCTCCCTTAAGACCCCTTTCAGTTCAGTTTCATTCCATCCTCTTCTAAGAAGTTCCTCGATCAAAGAAGGGTATTTAGAGACATCTTCCAATCCCTCAGGGAAGCTGTTGGCAAGAGTCACACAAGAACATTCAACACACATCACTGAAAAATTGGAGAAAAAGGTTTTTAATTAGTCTTTTGCACATATTGACTTCTGCAGCGAGCTCACTTTGGACCCAGTTCTTCCTCTGAGAATTCAACTGACAAACAGAAACAGGACTGGGACACAACAAAAGGGGTTTTATTCACATAGGACCCAATAAACAGAACACAACTGGAATGAAGATGCACTTCTATAGAGGCAAAACAACAGCCTGGGAGGATATTAGAACAAAAGGGGAAAAACAACCAGGAATTCATGTATACATTAATCCACACTTTCCATCTGGCCTTTAGAATAAGAGGAAACAGCTGCATCACAAGATGAAGTTGGTGCAAACCACTCGTGTAACTGAGAAAAAAAGGAAACCTGCAAACATGTGATGAGCTCTGGAGTTGCAGGCAATTTTGTAAACTCTGTTGTTTACAAAGTATTTTTAAAAAATACAATTAGAATCATAATATTGCTTTAAGCCAATTGTTTAGGCAGTGGAAAGAAACTTATTCAGAGCCTTCTACTGAAGAAATTACAAAAAGCAAAACCGATCTATGTCTTGTGTAATTCTTGTCAGAATAAAAAGAATTTAGAAATAAGAAGCTGCAAAACTTGCATTAAACAGCTGTTTTAAATTTTATTTCCATGAGAGTTTGACATTGTTTTGCAACAATGAATGTTTTTGATATTTTTCTGTTCCATGGAGGTGTGGTGGTAAGCATACCTCAAGAAATCTGTGGTGTTACTACCGGGAATTAGAACCTTAACAAGTCCACCACCAATTTAATTGATGATCTTTGAGAAAATGCACGTGATAAAATGTGTCCTTCTGTTGCAAATTGTGTTTTTATTTTGAACATTACAGTTTCAGAGCTAGGATGTGGTGGGAGCTGACACAATGGGTTTGTGGTTTTACTTTACAGATGGGAGCCTGACTCTTTCATTCCCAAGCAAGCCTGACTCCAGTAGAAAAAGAAAAAAGAAAAAGGAGATGATGATTCAACAGAAAGATAAAAAGCAAAAAAAAAAGTTTAGGGTTACAGCAGCAAATCCCACCCAATCTGCTTTTATTTCCTGTGCCATAACTGCAGCAGCCCGAGGGTGAGGAGAGGTTATGTGGCAAGCTGTTCACCAGGCTCTGCTTGCCTCAAACACTTCCCAAGCCCCAAAAGCAGGAGTGGTTTCACAGCACCAGAACCCTTTGGGCTTTCCCCAAGGACAGTGGAGGGAAGAGTTTTGCAGCTTCTCTCTAGGTTGAACCATTTACCATCTAAAGGTTGAGGTAGATTTTCTGTCACCCATCTGTGGCTTTTGGAGAAAAACAGCCTCTGTCACTGGTTTTGTATGCACAAACCACCATGTAGAACACACAGCTGCAGAGTTCACAGGGCGTGAGGAACCATTTCTACATTTGCAGCATTACTTCCTGCAGTTCTAAAAAGGAATCATTGTGCCCCACTTGCATAAAACTTGGTTTAGTGCTCATCACAAGACAATCTGATACCAGTCTGCCTTCTTTTTTTCCCTTATATGAATCAAAATCTGCATAATTTAAGGAGCAGATGTCAATGAATGTACGACTTTACTAACCGTTCCACTCCATCATAGTCACCACCAATCCCTATTGATTCTGAGCCTGCAATTTTCTTTATGTGGTCAAAATGATCTGAAAGAAAATACCAAAAAAAACCCAAAAACAACAACATCTAAGCATCCAGCACAAAAGAAATATTACAGTTTGCACATATCGGCACTAGGTGACGGCTCTCCTTAATAGTGGATTCTTGATCAAATCCTTTTTTCAAAAAATAAAAAGATCTCCCATCAGGTAGAAACCTTCAAAAGAACAACTACACTGATGAAATTAAGATGAGGAAAGAAACATGATCATCACAGCACATTCATTCCTAACAAGTAGCCCAATTATACCAATAGAGTTTTCATTATCCATTACATACCTGTGTTTCCCACTCTTAATTACACAGGCTTAAGGTGTTTTCCAGAAAGTAACAAGTACTTTGGAATTAATGGTTGTTGGCTCTGTTTGTGAGCATCATGTCCTCCAGCTACACACACACACACCTTGTACCTCTTGTTACTGTTTAATGAGTATTAGCTCAAAAAGTACCTAGGGCTGGGCTAAGGTGTGGATGGAATAAACAAGAAGTATAATTTACATAACCTTAAAAATTATTCAGGCACCAGGAAATTCATAGAATTTATACCAATTCCTAGAACTCACAAAAGCTACAGTATATGAACATCAAACCTGCAAGGGTAGAAATATTAACAACTCTTCTTCCACAGGCCAGTACATCTGCATTGAAAGTCACCATGATAATTCCCTTGTTCTTTTTCTGAAAGATATGAAGGGACAGGCGATGAGTGAACACTTGTGTCCTGCAAACTTCATGGGCACCTTATGTAGAATCTTCTACACCCATCCATCAGTGAGAACAGCAACACTAATGCAAAGTTCAGATGGCAACACAAGGCTTTGCCTCCCTGTCCTCTCCCCTGGGTTCATTTTACCTGCATGCAGACTGAGTCAGCAGAAGTGCAGTGACTACATCAAACAAACTCAGCCAGAATTTCAAAGTATTTGCAAACACTTCATTTTTGTAGTCAAAGACTAAACACAATCCAAAGAAAATGTCTCAGAAGCAAATGTAAGTTGCTGCTCAGGGATCTCCTTCTAAATCAAATATTCAGGGATGAGGAGGTACAAAGTAAACATCATAATTTGAACGCACATTTGCTGCAGTTTAGGCAAACATTGCCATTAAAACAAAAAACAAAACTCCCAAGAAGCAAAATCAACAAATTCCTTCCTCCCGAGAACAAACCCAAGAACCATATGACTCACCAGTTGCTGGAGGATATCATCAGGAACATTTCTTGAGTGATTACAAACAGAAAATGCTGATGAGTGGCTGAAAATTACTGGTGCTTTTGAGATATTGAGTGCAGCTTTGACTGTGGAATACGAGGTATGAGATAAATCTATCAGCATACCCAGGCGATTCATCTCCTTCACCACTTCCTAAAACAGATGTACAGACATCAGTGTCAGTATTAAGTTTCCTGAAAGGAAACTGTTTAGCTCATATATGTAAACAGATAGATTAATTCTGCAGCTCTCAGCTAGTCATGAACATGCTGTGCCTGTATTGGTTTCTGTGTACCTATTAATTCAATGGTAATTTATTCACTCAAAATTAGCTAGCACACCACCACACGCTCAAAACTTAGAAAACTTAGTCAAGCTGAAATAAGTCATTTGAAGGGTTATTCACATCTCACTGTTTGAACATATGAATTCATACATCTAATCTGTATTAAAACAATTGTCATTAAATCTAACATTTCTTTTACCCTAAGAAACAGCACAGGGAGTTTGGTTTAACTACGTTCTGATTACCTCCTAACTAGCGAGAACTTCCAGTAACTAATTTTTAATGACAATTTACTTTTGAGACGATAAGACCAGAAGTTGTTAGTTGCATGACAGATTGCCCAGATTAGCATTTGAAAGAGATCCTTACTTGGCCAAATGCAGTCAGACCAATAACACTAGGATAAAAGTTGTGTATTCCTTTAGATGATGATTCAGACCTTAAAAAGGGGAGTGAAGGATGAGAAACATATTATTATGGAGAATACAGTATCAGCAGCTGAAACCTTTTGCACTATACAAAAGAAAAATTATTACCATGTCACATAGCCAAATGTGGGAATAATGAGCTACATAATAGGTATCTTGTTCAGGCAATGCTTTTTATGTTATGTTTTCAGGTTTCACTAGTATTGATGTTTGTGAAGGAATTTAAGACAGAGAGGTGATTGTCAGCAATTTTCTGATTAAACAAACTTCCATGTGAGAACAAAGAGGCACTGCAATGGCAGCTACCTGCCAGCCAGAAAATCTACTTTTCAGCCCCCTGCACAGAATTCCCCTTTTCCTCAGTCAGTACAAGAAGGTATTTTGTCAGTCCAGTGAAGAGGAGTTGCTAAGATTCTGATAGAGGAACTAAATACCCATCCCTGTAGCTCCATATGGGACCTGCACTTGTGAGCTGGCCAGAGAGGACAGTGTTGAAGGCTGCTGACTGCTGAGTTCTTGCATGCCATTTACCCTCTTTTATCTACACCATATGCATTTTCAGTACTTTTCTTCTTGTCTGTTTTGCCCTATGTAACTTTCCTAATATAGCAAAGGAGATAGCCATTTGACCATTTTTGTGTTGTTAAAGAGGCTTAAAATGTCCAAATTATGAGCATAACAAACACTACATCATGGATGCAGTCTCTGACTGACACATGGCAAATGATTTACCCCCAAAACCCTTCACCTTGGCTTGGTTCAAAGTCTTTCACAGGTTAAGTTTGGGGCTGAATCCATAGTTCTCCCATCATGCAGCTGCCACCTCTTTGCCTTAGACAGTCACACAAAAATATGCACATTGCTTACCAAGGAGTGTTGCAGGAATGTGTTAGAGTCATGTAGCGAACACCCAAGTCATAGTACATCCTCAGTGTTGCCAAACTGCTGTCAATGGAGTGGCCACCTTCTATCCCAATCAAACATGCAATCCTTCTACTGTCAGAGATACCTGGAACACACAAAGGAAGATAATTCTGAAGTAATTCCATGACAGATAAGAAGCCAGCATTACCGAGCAATTGTTTGTGTAAATTGCAAGCAATAATACAGACATTTTCATAGAATAGGAGCTTACAGGGTTCATGTTTACATGGCAGATTTTCTCATGACTGCAGTGGACCAGGACTGTGCACAGAGTGAGTGGCTGTGGTTCAGAGGGAATGTTGCAGCTAAAGTTACTCTTTAAAGCAGGATAACTTGCCTGCTTGCATCTCTCTGTACATACCTCCTGCAGTCACATTTTTAAAAAATGGTTTTACAAGAAGGAGCATCACCTTGGGAAGTCATCACAAGCTCCAGCTCTTCATAGCTGTTGCACATCCTCTTGACAACATCGATTTGCTCTAAGGTCAGGCGCACAGCATCCTTGTTCTGAGCGCTGCAAAGAACATACACTGACCAAAACTGAAAGAGACATTGACAAGTAAACCAGATAACTTGTGTTCTGACTTGGAGACTTCTGTTTGCTCATAGTTCAGGAGCACAGACCAAAATAACTTCCTGCAGTATACAAAGGAGTTGCTGCTATAGCTTTGCTCCCAAAGAAAAAGTTGTGATGCAAGGCAAGAGCACCCTGATTGAGGCCTCTTGATACACTCAGCTACTCCACAGTATATGCAGGAAGTACATTGCTTTAATTTGTATCTCACAAAACAAATGCTGCTGTTTTGACTAAGGGTAACTGAATTATAAAACACAAACTTTTGAAACACAACTGTCATGAAAGAATGTCTGTGGCTTTTCAGTTTTATTTTTTTCTTTTTCAACATAAAGAGCCAAGATCAGGGCTAGGAGTACTTTTGTGGTTGGGAAAGAAGCAAATGTAGAAATATGGTGTCAGACTCACCACCACAGCAGTACATACCTGAGCTCCCACATAACCAGCCTGAAGTTTTGCAAGGTTTGTGTGGGTCTTGTTGAGTTCTCTTAAGTTGACTGTACTGAGTCTATTTTGGTAAAGTATTCTCAGCTGTAGTACAAAGTCATTGTGGCTAGAATGGAAAACAAATAGGGCTTGTGACAGAATCAAGTTGTTCCCTTTCTCACTCAAATGTAATTTCTTCCACTGTTTGTAGTCCCTTAGACCATTAATCGCCAATAATCCTTGCAGCAACAGATGTCTAAAAGTTTCCGTTCTTTTCTGCCTTTTCTGCTTCTCACCCCATCCCACGAACAAGCAAGTTGGGGGTGTACAATAAGCTGGGAGTGGACACAGCTGAGACAGCTGACCCCAGCTGGCCAAAGGGTTATTCCAGACGCTTTGGGTCATGCTCAGCATATAAAGGTGGGGAGAAGAAGGAAGGCAGGGGATATTCTGAATCATAATGTTTATCTTTCCAAGAAAATGTTATGCGTGATGGAGCTCTGCTTCCTGGGGATGGCTGAACACCTTAGTCATGGGAAGTAGTGAGTTAATTCCTTGTTTTGCCTTGTTTGTGCATGGCTTTTGCTTTCCTTCTTAAGCTGTCTTTATCTCAACCCACAAGTTTTCTCACTTTTCTGGTTCTCTCCCTCATCTCACCAGAGTGAAAAGTGAGCAAGGGCTGTGTGGGGCTCAGTTGCCAGCTGGGGTTGAACCATGACACCCGGCCAGAAAAGCACAATGGTGTTTAGAGTAACACAACTAAGTACATCAAGTACCCTCTGAACCAAAATTCCTTCCTGATACATCACTGCAACAGTAGCTCAGTGCTCTGTGCTGGTAACAGCCTATGTCTCTGCTAATCTAAACACACTTCAGCATTTCCTCCTCACTTGTCAAGGACTGACAAAGAGTGTTTAGTTGAACATATTTTATATACCCATCAATCAAACGTGCATCTTGCATCAGCTCAATAGCTCTTTGTCTCATTGATTTCCCGCAGCTGAATGGCACAACATCAGAACACAGCCACAACAGCCACAACAACTTTGCTGTATTTCTCTTCATTTCCATTTTCCAGTGGAAAAAGTGCTAAAGCACGGGGATACCACAGTTGTTCACTGACAACAATGAAACAGCAAAATTTCCAGTCTGCAGAGGCTGCAGGCTTAACAGTGCAGGCAGAGCTGAAAGCCTCTCCTTCTGATAAGGTCGGCGTGAATTCTGCAGGAGGAAAGAGAAAAACAAAGAAATAATAATGAACAGAAGGGAAGGTACCATTGGGAACTCTGGAACTGCTACATTCTCCCAAAGATTTTAGGGTCTCTGGCTAGTGTGCTCTTGCACATATGACCGTTCCTTAAACTCTGCTGCTGCCACCAGCTGACTGCTGCAGAGAACCAACTGCTCAGTCAGAGCCTGCCACACCCTGGACACACACCTCCCAAAAAGCAGCTTCCAAAACAGCTGGAGAAGATCATTTTTTCATTGTGTTAACTGGGCTTGTTCTCTTTATGTGGGAAACCTCACACTGAAATGAGCACTGAAACTGTTTTCTGAGAAAGTTGAGAAATGAGCTGCTTCTGAGTAAACTGTCTTGTTAAAACACGCAGAACATCGGATTCTTTTCAGAGGCAAACTATTGAAATCCAACAGTTTTCCAAACCTCAGCAAGCACAGGATGTGCCAAACTTGAAAGGGTCACTTCATGAGGAAATGAGTTTGACAACAACTTCAGGAGTAATCAGAGCACCTCCTGCACTTCTTTGAACACAGTACTCAAACACTTGGAGAGCAGTCTCTCGGGTGTCAGTCAAAAAGCATTTTTACAAACAGATTAGAAATAACTCTTGCTCTATGTACAGTAAATGTAAGATCTACTAGGAGGTGAAAATACCTTGCAGATAAAAGATTGGGTTCACCTATACCCCACCTGGAGTTACTGGCAACATTACCTATAAAGCTAAGAAGCTCTCGCTGCCTTCATTCCTGGGAGTGACATCCTAAATGGGGGCACATGCCCTCAGGGGGGACAGAGCCCTAATGAAGCAGGAGGGCCATAGCTGCCATGTAAGGAGGCAACAAGAGGGCTTTGCTCTTTTAAAATAGACAGATTTTAAAGGAAATTTCTCAGTGAAAAAAGGAAGTTTTTCTGTATGCTTCTGTCATTTACTAGTTTTGGAAACATGGGCAAGCTGCCTGGCCCCTCCTCTCCTTTCCAGCAGGCAGGCCAGGCCTCAGTGCAGAAGATTCAATAAACAGCTGCTATTTAAGTGGAGCAAAACTCAATTAGGAATGGCATTCTTTTCATCCCATCTGGAGTCCTTAATTTTTCTTTTATTTTTTATTAAGACTCTTGAAAGCCATTATATTAATGATCAAATTTGTTGAATTATTGTGCCAAATCAAATATACAAAGTGCACTAAAACAGATCCCACTGCTCAAAATAATAACATATTCTGAAAAATGAAAACGGTTCATCCCCTCCACAGTCCAGAGATCTCATGTAGATAATCCTGGTGTAGCTCTGAGTCACCTACCTCAGATCATGGCTGCAGCTTAGTTGCAACAGACAACACAAGGTGACCAGAACCTAGATAGAAACTTCCTTGCTGACCACTGGCAAAAGCTTGGATTCTCCCTATTCTTTAAATAATAATTAAATTTAATTAGTAAAACATAGATATTAAACATACTTGTAGGAGCAGAACACATGCGTCATACTAAGTATGTTTTAAAGAAAAGCTGCTGGTCTCTCTGAAATTCACCTTGTCATCAGAATAGTCCTTCAAATCTTTCTCAGTTTTTCTTGAAATTCCTTCAGGCATCACCAGCTCCAAATTGTGATTCCTGACATGTCAGGTTTATCTCTTCTTCTGCTTGGAAACCTCCTTAGTGCTGTGGTACAGCTCCCAATTTCCAATCTGCTATTCCTTCACTGCATGCAAAGATGTAGTGAAGTTGCACCAAGCAAAGAGAAAACACGGTGCTTATTGCTTAAAACAGGGATGAAAGGGAATAAACACATTGGAAGGCATTTCAGAACAGCTTGTCCCAAACCTCCTGGGAAAAAGGAACCCACTAGAGGCAATCACAGCTTCCATGCACAGGGAAAGGGTGCTGCCCACATTTTTCCAATCTAAAGAGAGCACTTTGTGTTATTCTGGTCATGGCATGCAAATGAAAGATTTTGAGGAACAGTGATTGCTAGGAACACAACCATCCTAAAAATCCTTCCTCCGACAGCAGTACAGTCTTAGAACAGAAGCTTTTCTTCCATAAATAGGCATCAGAAATATACATGCATTGTGAGACCCAAAAGCTTTAGTGGAACAGCACTTCTACAAAACTGTAATGATTAGAGAGAATCAGAAGCTGCTTCTTTTCTGCTCTGTGCCAACCATAGAGATTTCCCTCAAATGTCAAAGCACAAATACAGACTTACCCTTTTACCACAAATGCAGATTTGGTTACCACAAGGGCAAAAAAATCCTTGTATCTCTAATCTAGAAAATGTTACATTTGTTTGTGGCAGTTGAGCATGTGAAATGTTAAAAAGAAAAGGTCAAAAACCGCCCAAGCAGCAGAATTCTGACAAGTTAGTACCACAAAGGCAAATTAATTTCTGTAGGCATGTTTTGGTTGCAGCTTCGTCAAACCAAAATACAGGACAGATCTGCAGCCTGAATCTCTAGAACTCTGCAAGATCCTGACCAAAAAAAAAAAAAATACAAAGGAAAAAATAAGGTTTTATACCTTATTTTCTGCTCTGACCACATATACTAGAACTTCTATTCCAGCAGTCCACATAATTTGTCAGTTCAAAATGCTTCATGAGCAAGTAGCTAGCCTTGTTCACAGAATAAGACTGTTCTGATGCTATAAAAACTGATATAAATTGTAGATTTTGGCCCAAATATTTACTATTTTTTTCATCCATATGAAGTCAGTAGCAATTTTCAGGAAGATTCTTAAACAGGAACTGTATCTACATGTTCTTCAAGTGGTTTGGCTGCTGAAATGTATCATTCTTATCTATACATTACCACATCTCCATTCTGTGTATGTGTACAAAAATGCAATTGTTTGCAGCAACAAGAATTTCCGATAAATTTGCTATATCAAAGTATCTTCTCGGTTTCATTCAAAGCATCGTTATACCTTGACAGTGAGATTCATTTGTTTAGGAAAAAAAAAAGGACACATAATTATATCATCATTCAGAGATCAGTTCTTGAAAGTTGAAGGAGTATTGCAAGCACTACAGAAAATTAAGAACGTGGCATATTAGCGTCCCTGTTTAAGCAACATTTAAAATACAAAACTCACACAGTGTTTTCCCATGCTGGCTGAGCAGAGTTGAGCAGTGGAAGCTGAAATGAGATTTATAGCTTTTCTTTTGTGTATCTAAAGGCTCCTTGGAGCAGTTACCTTCTTCAGATAATGCAGTCGAGTCGAAATCCACATTCCGCCGTGTTGGATACAACAGCTACAGCTTGGCACCAGGCCTGCTTGGCATCACAGCAGCAACAAAGAAGCCTCCTCTGTTACTTTAGCTCGTGTCACGGGCTGCACAGCAGGCATTAGGAATTGCCACTTTCTGAGATGCAAGCTCTGTGAGCGAGCTTTCAGCTCAGCTACACCCCCGTGGGAGCCCACAAGCCTCTTGCTGCGCCTGTTGAAAACCCAGCATTTCCTCCCTCTCGTGGCAGCCTGGCTGTGCAGTTCACAATGCCTCTGTTCACTAGCAGATGATGTGTTAAAATCACTCTGTCTGTGTTGTTCAGAAGTAAGTGCCTCTCACCACAGCATAATTTAGGTTGGAAGGGATTTCTGGCGGGATGTGATCCAGTCCAGCCACCTGGTCCCAGGTAAAGTAACCCCAAAGTTAGATGAGGTTGCTCAACTCCTCACTCAGTAGAAGTTTTGAATCTTCAGGTTAGAAGGAAAAGTTTATACAACCTTTCCAGGCCCCTGTTCCAGTGATTGCTTATTCACATTGACTACACTTAAGCCAATAAATATCTACCTGTTGTTACTATGTCTGCTGTATTTTATTCAGGACTTACTGCACCATTGCATTGTATTTGTAAAGGTCAAGATCATCACAGGCAACAGGTGACCTTTCCAAAAATAATTATGTCTCTGAACCTACTGTGCGTTTTCACTCCCTTTCTGGGACATGAAGGTTTGGAAACAAAGAAATAAATGCAAAACAATAATGCTAGAGGTTTACAAGAAGTATGGTTTGCTTATCAAAAATTTTATTTCACTTAGTATTTTTCACTGGAAAGCAAAAAGGCATCATGCTTTTGTTTATGATTCCATTGCAGAGAAATGCCTAAGTCTCATGACCAAATCTCCCACACATGTGTTGTGCAAGTTGTGTCTTAAGTGGAACACACATCCATCATCAATCCTCTAGCTTCCACTGACTGGAAAACTCAAACTGAACCCCCACATCCCTGGGAATTCTGCTGCAGTTGCTAATTTGGTGAACTTTACACATAAACACCATCCACTTCTGTGGACTAGAGAACCCTAAATAATACAAATGAAGTAACAAAAGAAAAGACAAATATTTTCTCTTTCTAATCTGCAGTTTGATCCAGGCCACAGCCGTTATTATGCCTATGACAGGAAACTATCCTTCACATTTAAATTAAAGCAGCAATTAACAGGGTCAGATTCCTTTTCTGTTTGTGGCTTAGTTGTAGCCCATGTTTCATTGTTAATTTTAAATTTTTCAAATCCTCATCTCTATCTTCCAGAGTAAGTAAATATCACATAACCATCATTGCTTGCAATTTATTTTTCCCATTTTCTGAATTTTCTCTCCTTGCAAAGTCTAGTTAAATCTCTGCTCTGATTTCTGCCTACATCTCTGTTTCTGCATGCCTCCAGAAAAACTAAGCTCACCAACTCCTTGTTCAACAAGAGTTTTTGCTGGGCCACTAAGCTCCTTCTTGAGCTTTTAAGAGCTCACCTCTTTGCAGATTTAGAACATAACTGATTTTTAAAGCTGCTAAAGGCCAAATTCTTCCTTTGGCTCACAGTGAGGTTTCTTCTATAATTTTATTCCAATAGGCCTGGATTAGTGTTAGCAGCTGTCTGTGTGTTATGGTTCTTACAATGTGGCATTTGTGATGTACATCCTTCCTGCAGAGTTCATCTGGCAGGACTGGTCTCTTAATAAATATCCCAAGAGCTATCTTTACTGTCCAGAATGTTGTTACACAGCTGTCTCTCCCTGATAATAGCTATCCCTATGTTTATATCATGTTATATTCACCTCACACATATTTTGGAGCAAACTGAGAAACTATAAAATAACTGAGCACTTACACTCCAATCTGGCGCTGTCAGGAGGCAGAGGGATAACATTATGTGTTGGAACTACTTTTCATGCTAGGAAAGTTTGTTCAAGCCCAGAGAATCTTCAACAATTTCAGTACTTACACATCCAAACCACTTGTGTTCTTCCTACCAGCACAGATGGAACGATAGATGACTACAGCTGGGACAGTAGGACTTTGTACGTGCAGATGCCTATTGCAGCAGTCATTTTTAACTGCAATTTGCTTTTTCTATAAAATTCTTCTGTTCTACCAGCTCCTGGCATCACCTATACTACATGATAGAACTCCAGCATTTGGGATGGATATAGTTTTGTGTATGTGAGGCTTTAAAACCACATTGCAATTGCTTGGGGACAAGCCACATTAACATAGTATTGTAAGTCCTGCTTATCTAGTATTCAAACTTGCTGTCTTACTTCTGTGTGAAGATTGCAACCTCCAGGGCTGTCAGTTTGGAATTTCTTGAGTGCAGATATCAGTGTTTTAATTAGAAACTGTTACAACATGCTAGCAAGACAAAATCCTGTGTACCACGATTTCTGTTTGCATAAAAATAGCAATACAGGCAGACTTAACTACTGCAAATTGAGTTCCATCTGTTCCTTCTACTCATCTCAGCATTAGTTTCAGGTCCTAAAATGAAGTGAGTTCACACTTGCAGGGGGTGGTGATGGGAGGTTCTTTGGTGATTTTAGTCTGTTTAAATCAGCATGGTTGCAACATATTTCTCAGATGAGACCTTACGAGAAATATTAATCTGGGAGATCAAGAGGTTAAAAAACCAAGTCAGTAAAAAACTTCTTTTTCCCATGTTGCTCTGCTCTATGGGTGCCTGAAGCTGCCCCAGTCTCACAATTTGCCCAGCAGCCTGAAGTCAGTTCAGAGGATGCCTCACACTCTCAGCATGTGAACGTACAGAACCACATCAAATGGCACCGGTTGCCAAACAGAAGAGAAACAGGAAGTACCAAGATAAGTTTTTCTCTTCACAGACAAAAGATTTCATGAAGCACATCAAGATATCACCAAAGTTCCTAAGAAGGAAGCCTGAGCTGAACATTGCCTATAGCTGAAAGCAAATAGTCCGTAGTGATGCAGATACCTTTCAGGATGAACACAAATTAGTACTGTTCTGACACTCATCAATGTCTCTTGTCAACAAGTTTTTATAAAAATACCAACATTCCTGTGGGTTCTCCTGGTTCAATACTCTGAGAGAATTATTTTCTGTACTTTCTTGGAAAGAAAGAGAAAGCAGCAGCAGAAAAAAAAAATAGCTGCAATAAGCTTATCTGGTAATTTAAATTATGTTTATTTTAAAGTAGCATTAATATTTACAATTGATAATGCCCAAATAGTGAAGCAAACCAAGCAAGGCCTCTGTTTGTTTAGCTACACATTTGTTCCACAAAGGTATCAGGTGTCCAGTTTAACTCTTTTGATTTAAGTAAAGTGAAAGTTCTTGCCACGAGGTGGGAGGAGCCTCCCCATTAAAATAATACATCGTCTGTGATCTGATGACAGATTGCTAATTGGCAGGGCTAGAGACCCCTTCTGAGAACCAGGATGCAAACTAGCTTGCTTCAGATGGGTGGGTTTTCTTATGTGGAGGCTGTTCCCCCAGCCAAGGAAATAAAAAGAAAGATCTTTTTTGAAAGGCAATTGAAGAGGTCACAAAAGCCTTGAGGACAACAGAAGTTGTTGCCTACTCAGTTTGAGAATTTTATCCGAAAAGGCTTTCAGAAGCACTGACAAAAAGAAAAGGGGGGGGGAAAAAGGACTTTCCTGTTTAAAAGCAGAATTCTCAAAGCTCTGTTTCTGCCACTTCCCACTCCAGTGTTTCAGGAAGATCAAAGCATTTGTCTCTATTTAAAGCAGCTGCTGCCCTTGTGGCATTAGGCCCCCACAGCCAGGCAGGGCAGCAAGCTCCACTGAATGCCACGTTTCCTGTTCAGCACAGGTTTCTAAGAACCAATCATTTTGGTATCAATGAGAAAATCCAACTTAGAGCAAGTCTACTTAGTCAGCTTCACTTTTGCACCCAATAAGGGGTTGATTTTTGTTTCTTTGTGTTTCACAGACTTTGCTTTGAGTTTTGGGGGGATGCCTGAAAATTGTCATTGTTGCCTGATCTGCAGATGGTATCCAGGTAATCCTTGAGCAAGGCCTGATTTCTTATTCATTCCTGTGCTTGTGAGTTCTCTTCTTCTTGATGAGAAGCTCCCTATCACGTTGAACTGCAAGCTTGCCAGCACTTGCTAGGGCATTGGAAGAGTGCAGGTTCTTATACCAGCTTTCCAAACAATCACTTGTGTGCCAGTCTCCTCATTAGCAATTCTGAAAGACTTAAGCAATGACTTCTTTGCTGTGTATCTGCAAACAGCTGTACTGGGCACACATACAGGTAGTGTTTATTTTCCCACCTCAGAAGCATTATGAACCTAAATGCAGCATGGAAATGAATTGACTGGTCGTGCCTCTTGTCCAGACCACATTGAACAAACTGGAAGCTAAGTAAAGTTGCTCATTCAGTCTGTCAGACATTTTCAGAAAAGTCTAGAATTTGCTGCAATTATTTTAAGTTAGCTGCCTCAGAATCTGACACAAAGCACAATCAGGTGCTCTTAAACATCCAGAGCTGTGTGCAAATAAGAGAACCTAAATATAATTTTTTTTCTTTTTAATATAGGGATTAAGAAACTTCCAAGCACTTTTGTCTTGGGATGTTTTTGTTAGACCAGAAAATTTGTCAACCTAGGGTCCGTTATTTCTGAGATACTTTACACAACATATTGTGATGCTTAAGAAGAGGTTTCTTTAATTGAGGAATTTGGCAATAATTTCAATGAGGCAGCAGATAGAATTTTTCCATGGCTCTATTGGAAAGAGAGGTCCCTTGCAGCAATGAGAGTAAATCACCATGGAAACTTTTGCTAAGGTGGTGTTAAAGTGCAGCATGTACACTTATATGGCTCCTTTTGTAACAAGCAGCATTTTGTGATACAGTCTGGAGTGGCTGAGTAGAAGTGTTATTGCACAGCAAGAGACTAGGACTTTCCCAGAACTGTTGCAGAATTGTGTTATATTCCAGAGCTGTCCAGTTGACAGTACATCTTGTTACACATAGAAAAGTGTTAAGAGATGAGTGGACAAGTGATCTTATCCAGTTTGGTAAACTCAAGCTGATACACACCGGAAAAATAGATTTGTGAACTGGCCTTAAATCAGATTATCACCATGAGAAGGGAACTAAATGTTCTCACGTTGTCCTAGAATGATCTGGCTTTCAAATCAGGGGGAACCAAGCTCACACACTCCACTGAAGGTGTTGTATCTTTTCAGCTTCCTTCACGTAAATACCAGGTCTGGTGTTGAACAGGGGAGAGCACCTCTCCAGGGTGACACTGTGCTTCTGGCTGTCACAGTACGAGTACGTCTCAGACTCTGCACTGGGATCTGCTTGTCCTTTGTAGAGAGTCACATATATATTTACAAATATGTCACTTTAGGCCCCAGTAAAGACATCTTGTTCTTCCGTGTTAAGGCCAAACTGAGAGAGATCACTCACAGCACTTCATGTCCTCTCACTTCACAGAAGAGCTGTGCACAAAGCCACAGGAGACGCAGGAAGAGATACATTGCCTTGAATCTGTTGACATAAGCCAGAACGTGTTCCTTATTCTCTACAGAATACTGAACAAGTATCAACAAGCATCCTGTTTTGGAGTTTATTATGGTTTTGACATATTCCTGTCCTAGTTTTATCTGCCAACACTGTATGCCAAACAGTCTTCTCTTTCTGTAACTTTATTCCAACATAATTTCTGTTAGAGCCAAGATAACAATTTTTTACTCAGTTTGTTGGTCATAAATGAATAACTAACTTTGTTAAACAATTTTACCTGCTTTATCAAAAATTAAACTGCAGAAGGAAGTCTGCAAACAGTGTGGATATAATACTTTCAGCTGTTTAAATGAAATTGTTCTACATTTATTATAAATTCTAGGTAAGGCAAAAGGAATTTGTAGCGTATTTATAAGCAGCTACCTGTCCCATGAGGACGACACGAAAAAGTCGTGTGAGGACTCAATGGCCAGAGTGAGATACGTAAGTTCAATTCTGATCCTTCACCCAAGAGACTGAGAGGTGACAGCTCACTAAAGGTGAAAAGATTTACTTACTCTGGCCCTGGGAGGTTTGTACTTCCTGCAGTACTACACCATAACTCCCCCATGAGCAAGACTACCCCACACAGCTCAGCTTGGAGCCTGGTGGACAAGTAACTTCTGGGGGGATGAAGGTTTCAGTTCCTTCAGGAGCTATCTAGATGCAACTCAGGAAAGGGATTATGTGGGATTGGAGAGGAATTGAATCTGGGCTCTCATTTTTGGGGACAAATACGCAGAGCAGTCAACAGGACCTCCTGTGTCTCTTGGGGTCATACTACAAGAGAATGACCACTGCACCTTCTATTTCCACTTGGGAGCATAACTGGAAAGGGTTGGTATGAGCCAAGTGCCAAGATTTCTGACCTACCACTGCTTGTTTCCTGATTGCATCCAGGTAGCTCATTAGGCAGCCTAAAGGGCTTTTCAGCCTGAATCAGCCTTTCAAAGAGCACCAAGAGCTGCCAAATCCAAATCCACAAACAGGCTTTTGATCTCGATGTTTGTTTTCCTTTAAATGGATCTGAATCTGAGATGTAACCCACCTTCTCCAGAGAGAGAGAAAAGTGTGACAGGTTCTTGCTTGCTGTTATGCTTAAGTGCCCTCCTTCCACTCAAAAGTCCAGAGGCTCAGAGAGCTTATGCACAGGTATCTAAAAGCTGAACCATGACTATCAAAACAGTAGGAGTGGTTCACAACATACCTGATACTCAGTGCAATTAAGAGCTGAAGCACCCATTAGCAATCAGAAAATGGACAAATTAGTTTGTACCTACCCAAGCTAAAAATGTTACCATTTAAATACTATTATCTAAGGTTTGGGGAGTTTTTTCCCCTACCCTTATTCTTAGGGTTGACATTCTCCAACACTTCTCCTTACAGTGGGATTGCAAATTTGTTCATAGACGTCCAGTACTATCCTCTCTCAACAAGACACCTCTGATGCCTGTTTAGTCAGGGATGAAAATCCGATGCTTTTAGCCCAAATCAACTCAGAAAAAAGCAACAGCATCTGGCTTCCAGTTCGGTCTTGATCTTGATCATGAGTGATATCTGTCAGACATCTACATTTTTTTTTCCTCTCACAAAGAGTATTCAGTGTCCTTTTCCTACATCTTCCCACTCATGTTTAAATATTTGTTCTCTTCATCCAAGAAGCAAGAGAATTTCTAAAGAACAGCAGAGTTTGTACAGCTGAGATGTTTCATGCAGCTCAACCCACAGGGCATTAATTGTTTCTGGTTTCCAGATGAAACACTGTGAATTTTAAAGTGCCACACATAATGTGGGTGTTTCCAGCAAATCAGACATTACAGGTTCACTTGCTATTTATGCTCCTGTACTTAATCAAGTGACTTCACCTTCTCTTCCTAGCTGGACTAATGAACAGGTCTTATGGCAAAGTACTTTGTCTTGGCGTGGTCAGTTCCCTTCTGACTGCATTTGGATGGGGAATTCTCAGGGACAGGAGACTTCTCCCTGTCCAAACCACATGATTTAAAGCAGTTGAGAAGTGGCACAATGAAGGAAACAGAAGAAAGGATCTTTACCTTTGTGAAACTTTTGACTGCCATGGTAAACAGATGTCCAAGGATAAGTTTTCAGCAAAGCACGTAAATTAACACTGGAAATTATTTCCTCATGAGTAAGACCAGCCAGGAATACTTCCACACCAGCCAAGCTCCATTGGAAATCAGATTTTCAGCATCTCAGTTCCCAATGAAAACAAGCTGAGTTCCTGCATATAGTTTTCTGGATGTCTAATTCAGCAGGTGACTGCCACTTTCTATCCAGAATACTCACCTTTCCTCCCCCTGCCCCATCCCCATTTATAACACTTCCACAGAACTGGAATTTTCCTTCTGTAAGAATTTAGGCAATTGTTAAATTTTTTTTTTTTTCAAATCTAAACAAACCTATGATCTGTCCCTCCTCACTGCCAAAACTGGGCTGTTCTCTGCCCATTTTCTGCTTAGTGTGCCATGAGATTTTTCAGATGTGCAAAGCTGTGTTTGTTCTGCAGGTGACACATACAAGCAATTCTTAAATTCCTGCATGCATTGCCTCAAATCCCCTGCAGTAGAAACCACACATGTTGCATTTTTTATTACTTTGCCCAGACCCACTAAAAGACAAAAATGCATGCTCGCATTTGCTGTGATTGTTACAGGTGCTTTTTAAATAACTCTTTCTGGTATGACTGTCCATTAAAGAAAAGGGGAAAAAAACCAACAAAAACCCCAAATATCGAAAATACAAAGATAGCCATTGAAATAACTTTCAATAGCCTTCTCTAAAATGTTACATGTAGCTATATGGATAATATTACAAGAAGTAACCTCACAGTGGTCACATATTATCAAAACAGGATAAAGGAAAACGTATTTAAATTTCATTATTTAAGCGGGTGTGTGCATAAGGGTGGGAGAGAACCACAGCAGACAGAGTTAAGTGCTGCACTGACTGCACATTGAGGGAAAGAAAGGCTGAGGGCGTCACAGGAGTTGCCTGAAGGCAGCGAAGGAGGAGAAATGTCGGTAGATGGCACCCGGGCTGCAGCACAGCCCACAGCTCGCACGGTCCCCGCAGAGATCCCAGCAAACAGGCACTGCATTCGGAGCTGGAAGAATTAAAGGTGTCTGAGACCTTTACTTGGAAGACCAAGAGAGCTGCAGGTGGCGTCAGGTCCGGCCGCGGTGACCTGCTCACGACAAGGGGAGATCACTTTTTCCAGTGCAGCTTAGACATCTTTCCCTCCCTGCCCACTCCCCGCCTCACCCCATAACTACCCCGAAGCTGTGGGGGGAATAAGGGATTTAGCTCCAGATCAGTTTTTAAGCAAGTGTGTAATCAGAACAGGCTGAGGAAGGCAGCACTGTCACCTCTCAACAAGAGCTTAGAAAAAAATCGCAAGGCAGGGCAACTCTCAGCTCCTGAACTTCGTTTCTAAAATTAAGGGGCTCCCCCCAGTCCAAGCCTCCCATCCACAAGAGCCAGTGGTGCCCACTCTGAGCAAGTGCCGGGAGTTGTAACCACTGAAGATACAGGTGGGTGCTCTTCTCTGCAGGCAGCTGCTCTGCATCCCCAAATCACTGTGTGCAGCTACTGTCAATGTTTGCCTGAACTTTGTTCCCTCCTTGCTGCCTGCAGAATCCCTTAAGAAACGTGAGGAAACAAACCAGTAAACTAACCTACTCTGTACCTTCTGAAACACATGCACTGTTTCTATAAGTAAGTATTCAAACTACAGCAACTGAGCCATTAATCTTTAATAAAACTTCTGTTAAAAAAACACATCTCTGTTCCCTGGCAGGGAGTATTACAGCTGTTCACAGCTACTAAGACTGAATATTTCCTTTCCCACTGCAGATGCTGTTGGCACTACTGGGCTGAACCCAAAATGTCTTCAAAGCTGGATCAACAAGGGCCATGAATATTCAGGCACTAAAGAATTTGGGCAGATATCCCAGAAGTGGCAGGACCCAGTGCTGAATCTGAAGCTCTTCCAGCTTTTTGTGTTGGAAACACAACTATTCAGATGGCTTTATGCTCTAATGGGAGAATTGAAGACTATGAAACAAATAAACAAATACAGTCCTTCTCTGTTGATTAAAATAAAGTATTTTAGCTTTTTTACTTTCTTTTGCAGCCAGTAACAGTGCTGCCCCTCACAGAACTGCACACACTATTGTTCAACAGCTGCTGCTTATCCATCCCTTTGGATGAGAGCTGTTGCTTTGCTCTTCCCCTGGTGAGCAGCGATGCATGGGGACAAAGCCGGCCAGGGGTTATTTTCGGAAGGGCTCAGGTCACAGACAGCATTTGTTCTCTCTGCCACAGCTCGGCGTGGAGCTGGGAAAGCAGGAATGACAGCCACAGATCCAGGGAGTGTGGGAGGGAAGCAGAAGAGGAGGGGCATGAGGAAGCCGAGCTGCTGCTGCTTTGCTGCTGCTCCAAGCTCCCGGGGCAGCCTCATCCTCTGCCCTTCTGGCACGGATTTTTTCTCTGCCACATGGGCACCAACTGCCAAACCTGGATGTCACCTCTTGGATGACGCAAATTCCTCAACCCCCTTTTTTGCCAGTCCCTGGAATAATCTGCACCAGAGACAGAGAGAACTTGGAAGAATCATCTGAAGAAAATTACTCCTCAAAGGAAAGACACGGCATTGGAAAAGGCAAAAGTTCACCTCTGGCCACCCCTCACAAACAGACGTACCTGTCAGCAGCAGGGCTGCAGTGACTGCTCCTTGCCTGGCTCCATGGAGGAGCAGGAAAACAACTTTGTGCTTTCCCTTGGAGCCAACACCAGCAAGTGCAGCCTTGAGACCAACCACACAGAGGCCCCCACAAGCTGGGCAGGAGCAACCAGGGGTGGCCCAGAGGTGGTGATTGTACCCGTGCTTTTTGGGTTGATTTTTCTCCTGGGAATGGTGGGAAACACGTTAGTGTTGGTTGTTTTGGGGCGTCTCCGGCCTGGGGGACGCCCATCACGCAGTGCCACCAACGTCTTCATCCTGAACTTAAGCATTGCAGACTTCTCCTTTCTGCTCTTCTGCGTCCCCTTCCAGGCCACCATCTACTCCCTGCCAGAGTGGATCTTCGGTGCCTTCTTTTGCAAGTGGGTGCACTACTTGGCCATGGCAACAATGCTGGTCAGCATCTTCACTCTGGTGGCCATGTCTGTGGACAGATACATCGCTGTGGTCCATGCCAAACGCTCGCCCTGCATCCGCAGCAAGCGCAACGCTGCCCTCGGCGTGGCTGTCATCTGGCTGCTGTCTCTCCTCATTGCCATCCCCGTGGCCCAGCACCAGGCCCTCATGAGTGGCCATCAGCAGGCACCCAACAGCTCTTTCTGCTGGGAGCATTGGGCAAATGGTTCCACAGCCAAGCAGATGTACAAGATTACCATCCTGCTGGTGGGATACCTCCTGCCCCTGCTGCTCATCACCTGCTGCTATGCCAAGGTGGGTGTGAGGGATGGGAACAATGTTTAAATGGTGGGAAAGATCCCGAGCTCTTGGTGGCTTGTGTGTGTGCACAGCTACACAGCCAAATAACTGATCCAACCCTTTCCATACTCTCTCCTGGTACAGAATACTTTTTTGAGGCGGGGGAGGGAAGGAGAACAGAGAATGAAATTACACCAGCTCACAAAAAGAATTACAACTACTAAGATGACACCCAGCCTGACACCCACACCCCCTAAAGACTCTTGCTCTTTTTAATATTTTTCATTTTGTTCTTTCTGAGTAACAAATGTTTGCTCCTGACCAGAGGAAAAACCTACGGAGGGATAGACATTTCCAGGTTATTGCTGTGCTGTAATTACCTCTCAAAAGCTAGATCTAGATGTTGTTAATTGTGAATTGCCTACAGTGCTCCAGCACTCCTTATGACCCTCCCTTGAAGGCTGAGCCCACTCCAACCACAGCATTTGTTTGTGCTGCCTTCAGGAGCGGCGGGACAGTCCCACCAGGGAACAGGACTGTCAGCCTGCTCTCTGCCCATCTGTATCATCAGCCTAGGGAATGAATGAAGACAATCTGAGGCACAATATAAAATACAAGGCCCATATGAAAACTCCTGTGGATTTCAGCACAGTGCCAGCTGAGTTTTTAATATGTACTGAACTACTGGAAACTTAGCAGGTTTAATGCTCTTTGCAAACCTTGTTTCTAGAAAGAGAAAGTGGAGAGTTTAGAATTAAAAGTCTGAAAGCATCAAATTAATCTCTGACGTCAAGTTAAAACAATTATTTTAAATTTTTGGGGCTTGGATGAGGAGTTCAAGTATTAATACACAAATTTCAGTTTCCCATTCAATATATTGCTCCTTTTTTCCCCCCAAGGTTTTATACCATCTCCATACGAAAGTAAAGAACATTTCCAAGAAGTCAGAGAGATCAAAGAAGAAGGTAAATATCTTTGGTTTAATCTATACATTGACTATAACACAATAGATATGCCAGGTTTATAGAGCAATCAGCCTGGTTTGTGCTGATTCCAGTTGATTTACAGCCGTTGCAGTTCCTGCCAGTCCTTTTTACCTATGAATCCTACCCAGATTTAACTATAGATTATATTTAGTTTTTACTGGTTCATTACATTCACTAACATACACCCAGTTTTGTTTGCAATATACTTATGAGTATCAATTCATAATTGGTCTTGCACCTGCACTGTCTGTGAGGATAGAACTCAGCCTGTATGTGCAATATTGTCTTATAACACAGTAACTGTAGAAGGTATAATACACCACAAACAATATTTACTAGATGTGTGTTACTTTCCCTTTCCCCTCAGAGTGTTTTTGATCCTTTTTTCTGTGTTCATCTAACGACAAATAGGTTCTGATAAACATTCTTTTAACCACCTTTTCTAAGGCAACACATTATGCAGAAATGAGCTGCTGTGTGTTGCCTGCTGCAGGAACACCACCAGACCCACACGGAACAGACTACATTGAAGAACACCGTGTCTTATTTTGCCTACTGACTTTCTGATGAATGCTGACCCTGCCAAAGATAAACTGTGAATTAAAACTTCAAAACCAAGAGTATCATTTCTGGATCAATAGTGCAGACTACACACAGAAAGCAGAGTCAGTGTTGAGTTCTTAACAGCTACCATGAGAAAAGGCAACCAAGATGTGTTGACAATTTTGATAATGTAAAATACAGTAAATAAAGTGCTAACAAGCACTGTCATTCCACACAGAATCCTTTCACAATATCGCAAGTTTGAGAAGTTGCTTTAGGTCTCAAAAGCACTAACAAATCCCTGAACTGGTCAGTTTAAAGTCCCCTCCAGAATTTCCTTACCTATGTATGAATGGCATACTACCTATTTTGTTGCTAATTTTTAAGAGAATACTATCAACAGTCGAAAATTACTACTGTCACTTTTCTGTAAAGAAGTTAAGAATTTCATTTATGACACTCATTTTTTCAAATGTATCCACTTTTGTTGTTTTCAGATTTGATCCGTAGAGTTAGATGAAAAAATTGCTCTACAGTTTCTCCAACCTTGGGCTTTATTATTAGATATTGCCAAGAGGATCAATCATTTAAAAACACCTTTGATTTTACCTGTTCAAACAAGTTACTGGTGCAGCACTTTTTCCTCCCTCCCCTTAAGTATTTCCCTAGCCATAATTATGAAATACCCAATAGCAATTCTTCTTCCATGTGGCACAGTTATGTCTAATTAAACAGGTGATCCTTTCAGATAGAAGAAAAATTAAACACATTTCTCTACATACACACATCATCCTTCACAATGTCTTCTTCCAGCACTGTCTGTGTGGAAATTGTCCATCCAGCCTTCCCGCATGCCAAGCAGCTCCTTTAGTGTACTTACTTCAAGTATTTGTTGTTTCAAACACTATTCTTTAACATTTCTTAAGGAGACTTTCTTGGGTTGGTTGCAGACACACACAAACACAGAGAGTCAGACTTTTAAAGCACATCTTCTTGAACACTTCACATTAGAGCCTAATAGCAAACTCATAGATGTATGTCAGTTCTGCTAATCTAACTTCCTTAATATGCACTTAGTGGGTCCATTTGTGAAAGTAGATTTGTTTGGGTTTAATTAATAAAATTCATCAGGGATTAAGTGAACAGTTTTTGCTTATTTTGCTCAAAGATGTTTGACAAATGAATCTTGGTCCACGTTTGGAAGGTTAATTTAGTATATACAGAACATTGAGTTTGTTCTGAAATATGTGACTTCAGTGGCTAAGCCCTGATTGCCTTGAGCTATGAGAGAAAGTGTACCGTAACAACCAAGTCTTCCCATGTGAGGTGATAAAATTGTCTGAGTCACATCTGTTAATTCACAGTGTGTCTCTTCACTACACTGATATGAAAAACAAAGTGCCGTATTAAAAAAAAAGAGTATAGTCTGAAACTATGACCATGCAGTTCCTGCTTCATTCCTATAATTTCAAGAAAACAGGGCATTTGAGCTATTATCCTCCTTCCACCCCCAAGAGAAGGGAGTTTGGGTTTGCTCTGTTTGGGTTTTCCCATTTGGGTTTGGTCTGCTTTTTTTCTGTTTGGTTTGTGGGTTTGGTGTTGTTTTGTTTTCAAACAGTTAAACAGCAAATTTTGCAAACAGCTTTTTGTTCTAATCTCCCAATGCTCGTCTGGGCTACATACACAAGTAAAGGTCTCAAAAGAATCGAATTGCACACTCAGAGTCCTTGTTGAACAAGATTTTCCAGTGAAACAGTTGCCAGCATCCACTGCAAACAATTTGCTTTGTCACTCAGCATTTCAGAAGCTATAAGAACTCTCCTCAAGATTGAGCACTTCAAGATAAAACATATTTAAGAAAGAAATGAAATGCCATAGAGCTCAGGGAACGGTCTTGCCATAAGCAGCATTCCACACGCTGACTGGAAACATGTTGCTATTATTCTCTACTACAGGCTGCTTCTGAAAAAAATAGTATTGCCAGGAAAGACTTTTTAAAATGTCAAGACTTATTTCTGGATATCTAGCTTTCATTGACCGTGCTGGAATCTTGGTGTAATATCAGTCCCTCCACCCCAGATCCTATAACACTGGTAACAGGCAGAAGAGACATCATTCTTACTCACATGGTTTGAGCCACAGAACACAGAAATGCAGTAGGAAGTATTACTGGCACAAATCCAAATTAAAGCCACCTGAAAGGTCATAGAGGAGCTGGTATTTTATCAGCTGTTAGTACACCCTGGAAATCTGGAAACAGCATGTGAACCTCAATAAGACAAACATTTACAGAACAAGCGGGACACTGCTGGATCCAGAGCTAGGGTGATTTCTAATGAGATGATGATAACTTGGCCAAATTAATAGTCCCAGTTGTGCAAGTACATGCCTGACTTTCCCAGCTGCATTGCTCTAGCAAAGAAAACAAAATAATCCTGGATTTAACTGACTCTAAGTATGTGAAGCATATTACTGGAGCCCAGGTACTCGATACTGCAGCTCAAGCTCCTCATTTCAAGGTTGTATTGTATCAGTAATTTGTATCTATGCCTTTAAAATGAAAGAAATATATATTAAAAACCATTTTTAAAAAATAAATCAAACCCATGGAAACAGGAAACAAAGCTTAATGAGCTACAGTATTAAGAATTCGTTATTGCATTCTTGTTTGTTTCTCTCCCCCTTTCTGCCTTTTTGTGACACAGCTGGTTCCCAGTGCCTGCTCTCTCCAGCTGTGCTCCCTTCCCTCCCTGGTGTGTGCTGCCTGCTCCCAGCAGAGCAGCACCTGCTGCCCAGGGACCTGCGGAGCTGCACATGCAGACAAGGGTGTGATAACTCTGCCTGTTATCCCAGCACCAAAACAAAACCCAGTCAAAAGTTAAAGCAATTGTAGGGTTTTGGCTATCCACACATGCACCTACAGAGTGGCGCTGCCACCCAATCTCCTCTCAAGGGGGTCTTGTCAAAAAGTTCCCACTGGTGTATGAAGCATCTCCTCTAAATAAAAGTCTCCAACACCAGGCTTCCCTTCAGCAGGATCTGAGGATTCGGCTGTTATCTCCCAGACCACAGACAAGATATACCTGGAGTTTCAGCGTGGATTTTATTCCCTCCACGATGTTTGCAAAGTTACTTTTTCCTTCTCTTCCACTACTGGTGACCTTTCTGCTGTCTGTCATTGTCCCATTTGTTACAACATTGGACTCAAAGTCTGTTATTTGAGGATGTATAGGGGCTAAAAGGACAGCTTAAGAGGGCCCTGTTTTTTGGGATGAACTACTCATGGGCAATGTTTACATACACTACTGTAAAGTCAGTTACAATCACATTTTGTTAGAATGGGTTCAGTTTATGAATAATCCAGAGAGCTCTGACAGCTGTCACCCCTCCAAGTCAGTGTTCAAACACCTGCTGAAAAGAACAAGTTTGTTTTTAGCAGAATCCTACAAATTACATACAGGTACATATAACAAAAAAAAATTTTAAAGGAAGGTTATGTGCTTGGGTTGCGATCTGTAAGCTTTTAAGTTACAGGGTGAGTGTGTTCATACTACAGCAACCTTTTCAATTTATGCACACATGAAACTTCACAAAAATTTCCCGTGCACTAAGTTTGCTGCATCCTGACTTCACATTCCATTACTGAAAGAGTTTGACCTTTAATTCAGATTCCCACATTGAAATTTTTGTCTAACTTTGCCATCTACATGTCAATATTGTACACGCTCAATTTAATGTGCTTTTTCATTTCTATGTAACATCTGTGCATTAGATTGAGGAAAATGTTTAGAACTTTTTGCAAGTTTAGGCTGAAATTCTACATAATGAACTAAGACTGTGCCTGCAGAAGAGGTACATGACTGGCTGTTTCCCCATTTAATGCCATACTAACCGTACAGGTTTTCCCACTTTGAAAATCAGATGGTGGGATGCTGCAGGATTCCCCTTTGAAGTCTTGGATAATTGTTTTTCAAGGCCAGCCAGCAAGACCACGTGCTAAGAAATTCTGTGTACCCCTCTATCACAATTAAATATATTTAAGTTCTGTTACCTCTTTTCTGAACTATGCAGAGTACAGCAAGTCTGTAATTTGGCTCCAAGGAAAGTTAACAATTCCCTGACAGTGTTGCAAAATGTTTCATAAGAGCCCAGCCCCAGGAACTCTGATTGTACATCTGCCTTAAATAAGATGATTTAATGAGGAAAATTTATGCAAACCAAGGTCTATCATGGCCCTGTGGTGTTTTACTGGCCTCTGGAGCACACCAGGGTTCTTCAGCGTTTACTTAGTTCTGTCTTGTACATCTTTAAAGAACAAATAACGAACCTTGCAAACTGAACAACCTGAAATGCTTTTTCAAGTTTAAGAATGTTTCTGGGGATGTGAATTTCACAGCTATTTTGCAAGCTCCTTTGAAAGGATAGCAGCAGTGTGAGACCTTAAGGCCAAAATCTTCAATTAGGAGACCAAATGAGACCCTTAAAGATAACAAATTAGAACTATGTTTTTCTGTTGTTTAGCTACAATAGAAAGGTGAGCCGTGCTTACCTGGTGGGTAAGCAAATCAGCTTTCATTGCTTCCAGAGCTAAGTAAACACAAAGGCATACGGAGTTTATTTGGGACACTCCCTGGAGTGCTGCACTTTGAAGGTCATACAAGAGCTTGAGGTAAAAGATACAGAATTCCTTCAAGGTAGAGGGGTATTCCTGAACATCTTGGTCGAGAGAGGCAGATAAAAGTTGCACTGTTACTGCTTTCCTGTATGCTAAACTAATTATTTGTCTATTGTTCATGCAAATTGAAGGTTTTTATGTAATGAATGTGATGTTCAAGGCCTTGGCATTTGAACAACAGTAAATACAGCAAAGGAGCTTGGAAGATCCTGGGATCCATTGAGCCAAAGAATATAACTCAGAAATGAAATCCTGCACGTTGTTTGGTTAACAGGAGCCCAGGGCAGCAGGAATTAAGAGCATCATTACCAATTAGGGGATAATAGGAATATCACAATGCTCATACACATTTATGAATAGAAAGTGAATAAGTTTCAAGGGCGCCAACAGAGCAGATTAGTGGCATAATCCCAGAATGAGAGATATGCAGATGAGCAGCTGGAACAGTGCAAGCAAGCTGCTGGGAAATGAAGAGTCTCTCTTAGCATATAAAGCAAGTAATCAAAATGAACTGATAACATCTGAAAATATAATTACTTCAGTCCCTCCTCTTCTTCATGACATCCAACTGCCATCTCTGACTCCAAAAAAGAAGAAAGAACAATGAAAAAGAATACTTTCAGTGTGGTTTTTAGATTACTGAAAAGTAGAATTACACTCAAATGTGATAAAAAAAAGACCAAAGAGCAGTGAGAAGTGCTTCAATAGTAATTAAAAGATGTGTGTGCTCTGAAGTAGAGGAAGTTGCCACCCAACATTGAAGTTACTTAAGAATGGGTATGCTGTTTTTTGGACATTTTGCATTTATCTCTTAGCTATGGGCAATTTTCTGGAGATAAATTGTGCTTGGGTTTTCCCAACCCTTTCTGTTAGGGGGAGTCAGATTTGCCAACAAAGCAAACAAGAACGTGGCACCAGGAGTGAAGCAACTGGCAGTTTCCACTTTGTGACCTGGCTCACAGATGGACTCTGAGCAAAGGGAAGTTCTTGATTGAGTATCCCCCAATCTAAAGGCACAAAAATTGTTTTCCTCAGAGGCTGGTAAGTACCTCCAGCAGCACAGTGGTGTATTGCACTAAGCCACATGTCTTTCCTGGGCACTGACACAGGGTACCTGCAGTATCTAAAAACAAAACCTTAAGGTATCATGGGTCACTACATTTTTTTCCAAGCCTTCACTACAGTAAATTACAATATATAGTGAGGTCTGTAACTCTGTAGCTTGCCATAATCAAGTCTGGGGCAATCAAAACATGCACCAATTGTCTCTCAAGCTTTAAGGAAAAAATAGACAAGTTGGAGATGAGCATAACAGGAGAAAAGATTTATCAGTAAATCACATAATCAGATATCAGACATCCTCCAACAGAGCAGTAATAAAGGAAGAGTCAATTGTTATTTGCTGATAAGACAGTGTGGAAGAACAGGCAGAGGCTTCTTTATGCTTCTTCATTTAGAATTATGAAAGAAAAAAAAGACGAAAAATAATCTCACCATATTCAGGAAACAGCAGTTGTCTCACTAATGAAGCCCAGTTTGTCTGCAAGCCAGTACTGTTTAATAAAAACCTAATTGAATGTTCTTTCCCATTTCTGTGTGGCTGAGGTACACAGTAGAAATGAATGGTCTGATCAGCTCTGAAAAATGATGTGCAGCTGGGCTGTCTTCCACTGGTACTAAATCAGGAAAGTGACAAGCCCCCTACCCCTCTAGACTGTTCTGTCCACTCTATTTTAATCTCAGCAATGTTTATTAATCTAACATTCAGGTAGTTCTTCCTAAAATATGTAAATCCATGGAATACTTGAAGTATTTGACTCATTACAGGACAATCTTAATTTTGCCCTTGACAAGATGCCTGACAAGCTGAAGCAAATTCATTAGAAGCTTATCAAGGACAACCGCTCTAAACACAATTAAATATTAAAGACTTCATCATCCTCTGGAATGAGGTGTCTCCTCCAAAACGTTTTTTAAACACATTTCCCATTGCTTTTTGAAGGACGAAGGGAAGGTTAAAATCAAGAAATAGCTTGTCCAGGGCCAGGGAGAAGAAATAATCAAAGGGCAAAATGGACAAAGAAAGGCAGGAAAGCATAAATGAGAGGCAGACCTACAAAGATAACAAAAGAATAAACAAGTAAATTTGAGACAAGCTGCACTTCACAGAAATAAGGGGCAGGGGGAGGAATAACAGAAGTTTAATTATCTGACAAACAAAAATATCTCCCTGTCTTTGTCACCATGCTGTTGATTCACCGTACATGTTAAACATGCCTACTTTGCCTGTACAACAATAACACAGTGAGTTATTTTCTGGAGCTGCTTGAAAAACAACTAGGAGTATTAAGAGAGACTTAAATAACCCTGTAGTGGCCACTGTACATGTCTATTATGGACCCACCAAAACGTCAGAGTCGAACCAAAAGGTTTGCATTTAGTGGGGACAGCTTGACCAGCAGTGAAGCAGTAACTGTGCAAGGTATCACAGCCGTGGAAGAAGCTCACACAGTGAACAAACTGCTTGGATCAGTCCTCCACAGCTGGTCACACCTATAGTAACAGTAGTTTAAGCTACAACAAAGTTACCACATTAAAAGCCAAGCAGTATTTTGTTTCAGTTTCCTCTGTCTTAACTACATGTTCCCTAACTTGAAAAAACAGACACAATTTCCATTTCCAAAACCTGTTTCTTAAGTCATGAATTATGTACATTATTGCCTTAGTATTGTCTGTTTTCCATCTGCAAAGTCCCAAAAAGATGGACCCCAGAAACAGCTTTGTGCTATTACATAGCAACTGCAAACCCATTTTGTAATACTCAGCCCTATGTTAAATGCATGGTTTGTTATTTCACAATAAAAGGGGGAAAAAACCTAGGTATATAAGCCTTATTCAAAAGAATATTTCAGTGCTTGTAGCCCCCTAATTTAAGCAGATGGATGCTGTGAAAGGTTGCCTAGGTAACAAGCCTAAGCTACTTAACATTGCTAGAGGGTAAAGAAGTAGCACCATTATTGCTGGTGAAAGCTAATGATGGGACTTGTTATTAATCATTTCTTTGGTAGCCATCATGCCACAGTGGGCAAGCGAGATCCCGCAAGACCACTAGGTCTGTGTCTTTCAGTCTCATCAACTTCTAATCGTTCCAGTCTATTTTTAAGGACATACCTGCCTCCCAGCACGGCCAGTTTGAGGATGCTTGGCAGTGTAGTTTGTTCCCTCTCAGGGGAACATCTTTGTTAGCTCAGCTGTCAGACAGCATTCGGGTAGCTGAAACAAGGCAGCACCTGGAGTATGCCAGATACACAATGAACCTACAGGTTATTGCCTTTCAAAGTGAATACAAACTTACTTGAGAGACCTATTTGACAGAAATCCCTCTTTTTTTTTTTAATTTGTATTGTAGTCTTGATCTAATGCAATAACATCTTCCTTAGAGATTAATGGGTTTAACTAAATGTAGCCATAATAACCACTGACTAAATTAATTTCTGTTCACTATAAAATTATCCCTTTTCTAGGAAAGTAACTTCACACTATTCACTTGAAATTGTGCAAGGGAATTATTGACACAAAGCATTGGCCTAGACTAATAAGGCTGTAAATCTTGAGCTGAAACGAAACCTAAGATTTCATTTTTCTCTGCTGCTTTTCTGCTACTTGTGCAACAACTCTCCTTAGGGGAAGGATATCATCTGCATGTTTGCAAGTTGTTATATTTTTTTAAATGACAAAATACAAATGAGAAACACTAAATCCCAAAGTTAAAAAGCAGACATTGTGCAGTGATTCCGGTGGGGCAGGAGGAGGGAAGTCACCAGCTGTGCATCTGCTACAGAACCCCAAAATGGAGGGATTAAATACAGGAAAATTTCTCGCCTTGCATTACCATTTGTATTTTTGAAAATTCATGAAGTCATGAGTGGAATTAGCCCTACAAAAAGGAAAGTATCTTAGGGCCCACAAGTCAGTAACCTCAGAGCCTTGCTAGGCATTCACTGAGTGTTCTAGGAGTAGTAAGTGAGAGAAAAGCAACACTGTCACCTTTCCTAAACCGGAAACGTGAGGTCCTGCTTCCACAGGCCTCAGGGTCTTACAGAAAGGAAGCTGAAGTGAGTTAATTTTATTTACTGTCACTGTTAGCCTTCATTTTGTATGGGGATCCCAAAGAAAATGGTTATCAGGAAAGTTTTACCTCACGTCAAGCTTTGGGGCTTACAAACGACAGACTGTGCCAGAGGCCAGCCAGCTAACTGGGGAGCAAGCAATGCAGAGGCACACCTCTAACCCAGCCAGCACAGGCTGGGATCCCACAGGCACAGGGAGCCTCCCTCAGGTCATCATTCAGCTAGGAATAGATCTAACCAACGAGCACTGTGCATTTAAAAAAAATAATCCTCTATGCATTGCTTTTCTGTGTTTCTCCCGTAATAGGGAAGATACTGGAAAAACCTTTCTCCTCAGACCAGCCTTTGTTACTCCTCTCAGTGGCTTGCTTGCAAGTTGTTTTCCCCTGCAGTTATCTTCAATAGCCTCAGTGTTCCTCAGCCTCCAAAGGTTAGGGAATACTATTTCCACTCTTTCTTGTAACACAGTTTAGCATTGCTGCAACCTTTGTACTGTTTGAGCTTTTATGGGCACTACCTCCATTGTCTAGAGTTATTTGCTTGAGCCAAAACCAGTCAATCCAAGTTTACCAGGGATGGTAAACACTTTTTAGCACCCTTTTTCATATTGTCATAGTTTGCCTACCTGGCAGTTGTCAGTGTTGCTTGTGCTCTGCTGCCTTCCCTACTGACAGAGGAAAGCAAACTCACTCACTCCACAGGCTCACTTGATGACTGTGACCATTTAACACATGATCTTATCTTTTCCAGACAGCGCAGACAGTGCTTCTCGTGGTTGCTGTGTTCCTGCTCTCCTGGCTGCCACACCACATCATCACCATGTGGGCAGAGTTTGGGCACTTTCCCCTGAACAACATCTCCTTCACCTTCCGCATCATCTCTCACTGCTTGGCCTACGGGAACTCTTGCATCAACCCCATCCTTTACGCTTTCCTCTCGGAGAATTTCCGCAAGGCCTGCCGGCAAGTCTTCACCTGCAAGTTCTTCCTGCGGCCGGTTTCCGCTGAGAAACTGGCCAGAGTGCGCATGGAGAACTTCTCTACCACACACTCCACCACTAACCTGTAAATTGGGCTCACAAATATGTTTCAGGAGGAAGAGGAGGGAAGAGGGTTCTGTCTGGGGAGAACATGTGTACGAGTGCATTCCAGGGAGCAGTGGAGTCTGCAAAAGTGTGGACTTTGCCAGATTACTGGAGCGGTAGGAGGCCATCCCTCTGGCTGTGATGACATGTGACAAGAGCTTGTCCTAGGGCACCTTGCTAGACACTGGGCTATGTGCAACACAGGTATCTGAATGCCCATAAGATAGAGCCCAAATGCAATTGTAGTTATGACCATACGGTCTAAAATAAGATTTACACGTTCGGTAGAACATGTACCTACAAGCAGGCAGCAGATAATTATGTTTGTAGACATTGGTTTAAATGTGAACAATGAGTGATGCAACATTCAGAGAGCAGTTTGGGAGAAGTCAAACTAAAGTCTTTGTATGTCTTTTGTTTCTTCAACAAATTTGACTATATGTGAGCCACATACATATTTAACTCACTATCTGTGAATCTCTAAATCTCCTTGAAGGCTTTGCTGTTGCATTTATCTATGGGGCAGTAAAACCTTTCACGTGATGTGTCAATGACGTGGCTGTCTGCATTTGGTGGCTCTGTATCAGCTTATACATCCCAGGATGTGAATGTCTGTGTGCTCCTGTGTGTAATCATTGCTGTTAATCACTGGCTCCAGCAACTGTCTCTTGGTGAGCAACAGTAGGAAAGTGTATCTTCAATATATTCTTAAAAACTGTGATTTTGTTTGAAAGTAGTCTACAAAAGGTTTTGCTGGTAAATATAGTGTTCTCTTGAGTCTATCCACCCAGGGCTTTTTATTAGCCACTTTTGTATATAAATGCCTGAAATTTTGTGGTGGGGTTTTTTTTTGACTGTTGTGATCAGCAGTGCTCTAGCAACACACAGTTTAGGGCACTCGTACCAAGTTCAAGGTTACTACTTGTAACTATATAAAGTGCAGGTTACTTCAAAAGTAGGAAGCAAATTACTTCATTGTTTCACTGTATTGTTTGATTTACTATTTCTGTGTGCTACAATCCAGACTGACCTGTTCATAGACTGTAAAAATGTGAGTTACAGAAGTTAAACTACAAATTATTTAGCATCCATGCAATGAAGAGGTTTCCAGTCTCCAGATGGATCACTCTTTCATTGTATTTCTATAATTTGGGAGCTATTGTACTAAATAATTTTACTCCAGTTTGTAACTTCCTTTAATAGCCCCTTAACTGGGCAATATGAACAGAGCACATGTGTACAATAGGACAAAGTCATATTGCTTGATCCCTGGGTCACTATCTCTGCCAGTTTTCTCTTTGTTTAGCTTTTGTAAATTTTTTTTTGTATTTTTTGTATTTTTCTCAGTATACTAAGTGCAGCTGCAGTGTGTTATTTACTCAGGAACTAATGATTTAGCTCCAATGCTGTGATCTTCTCATTTACCATAATGTAGAAATCTACTATTTCTACATTCCGAGTGATTGCACAGACTAAAGTAGATAGCATGGGAAAAACAGCCACTGAAAGAAAGGATTGTGTTAAATCACTGCAACAGAAATCAGAGCTAAAATGCTTATTTGTGTGATTATTTACCATGGATACAAACTAGCAGCTAGATATGAAATAACCTCAGCCTCACTTCAATTCTCTTGGTTTGAAGCAAAATAGGACAATGGCACAACATTCAAAAGAAATCCTGCACTCACTCTGTTACCTGAGAGTCACTACAACCTGTGAGTCAACACACTTCTTTAACAGAAGACATTTTTCAGTGTGTTGGGGTTGGGTTTTTTAGCCAGTTCAGAAACTGGACATGTCACTAAAGTATGCAGAAAAAAATGTGCAGGAAACACCTTAGGGCTTGTAAATTTTTATTTAATATAGCATGAAGGAGCAAGATCCCATTTCTCAGTGAAAGGTAACCATACAATAACAAATTAAGGCCGTGAAAGAGTCTCAAGCATTATTGTACCTTCTCATTCCCACTGAACTTTACATGTATCTGGTCTAGAACTGCCTGAATGAACTGCTACATCACAAGAAAATCAAGTATCCTTCATCCTTTAGTCATTCCATGTGCGTCTGTAACTGGTCAGGTTTTTTTCCCTGCCACAGTAGCAATTTTTAAGCTTTACTAACAAATGTTGGCTGATGGTGGTGGGCAGCAATGAAATGCAACAGAGCTCTATATCATATAGCCATACTTTCATCTTGATTTGAATTTAAATTATAAGCCTCAAAATAAGTAAACCAAACCAAGTGATGAAGTAATTCTTCAATATTCTCCAAAAGCATTCTCTTACTCACTCACTAGTTTCCTTTGGGAAAGCCACATGTTGCGATGGCTATGGAAATGACTACTGCAGCTTCCAGAACAGTGCACAAAGTTAACCTGGTGCTGAAACTCAACTCTGTTCTTTCAGTCTGCCTCACACACAGCAGCTCATTCGCTCTGCCTTAACGACCTCAAGGTAAGCCCCTACCAGGGACTGCCTGGCAACCTGAATCAACCTCCTTTAGGTGCAAGTTTATTAATAGAGGATTCCATTCCTGGGAGACACATTCTTTTCCGGGCTGCAGTCTCTATTTTCCGTACCAGGTCCACATCCCACCGATGGGTGACAAAACTAACCACAGCTCCAGGCGCCTTGCTCCCAACCCTGCCAACCCTCCCTGCACGGTGCAGGTAGTCCTGCAGGCTGTCTGGGAAGTCATAGTTGACCACCAGCTGCACACTGCTGGTGTCCAGCCCCCGAGAGGCAAGGTCAGTGCAGACAAGGACAGACACATCACCCTTCTGGAAAGAGGCAAAGATGCCAGCTCTAGCAGCTGCACACATCTGTCCCTGCAGCCTCAGGTGCTTGATTTTGTGGTCGTCCAGGATATAGCCCAGCCAGTTGACAGTGCTGGCACTGTTGCAGAAGATGAGAACAGCCCCGTCAAATGACGGGCGCTCCTTGAGCAGCTGCAGCAGTTCGGGCAGCTTGTCCTGGCCTTTGAGGCGGACAAACTTCTGCCGGACGTGAGGCGGCAGGCGGTGCAGGCTCTGGGTGCTGAGGGTGACAAACCGGCCCACGTCAGTGAACTTCGCCAGCGTCTCGCTGAGTCCCGCGGGGAAGGTGGCTCCGACCACCACCACCTGCGTCCTCTCCTCGTCGGGTCCGGCCGGCCCGGCAGCGCCGGCGGCCAGGGGCGCGTGTGCCAGGATCTCCTCCAGCAGCTCCGCGAAGGACTCGTCCATCAGCGAGTCCGCCTCGTCCAGCACCATCCAGCGCAGCCTCTCCAGGGCCAGGAAGCGCCGGCGCAGCGCCTCCCGCAGCGCGCCGGGGGTGCCGAGCAGCACGGCGGGGCCCGGCGGCGGCGCCCGCAGCTGCCTGCGCAGCCCGCCCGCGGCCCCGCCGCCCGTCAGGCCGCG
>VZTJ01004023.1:1269319-1311938 GCA_013397795.1 Orthonyx spaldingii | reverse complement strand
CCCGATGACGGCTGAAAGAGGCGCTGGCCCGGCCCTCCCCGCCCCGCGGAGCCACGCCGGGAGGGTGAGTGTGGCCGGCGGTGTCGCTCGCTCCCTTCGCCTTCGCGTTTTTCCACTGCCGGCTGAGAGCCGTGGCCGCGGCCGCGGGAGCAGGCACGGCCCTGAGGGCTCTGGCAGGGGCGGCCCGGCGCCCCGCGCTCGGGGAAGGAGCCCGTGTGGCGGGGAGCATCCCCCGGCGCCGCCCGGCTCCCTCACGGCTGCCAGAGCCAGAGCCCGCTGCCGGGCGAGCCCTGTCACACCTGGAGGGGCACCCACCGCCCCTTCCCGTCTGTGTTTGCGGGTGGGAAATGACACTCCATGGCAGTGCCCCTGGGCTTTCTCTTTCAGGTGGTGCAGCAACAGGAATGACGGTGAACACGCCTCTGTGTTTTAGAGGAAAGAAGATCCTGGCTCCAATGGTGCGAGTGGGAACGCTGCCAATGCGTCTGCTTGCCCTGGACTATGGTGCCGATATCGTGTACTGTGAGGTATGGAGGATGAGCGGATGAGGCGCTTTTATCTGATAACGTTATTATTAAGAAAATTACAGGTGGACTTTTTTCACTGTATGACTTGTTCTTTTTACACGTCATTTTCCATTAAAAATGAGGAAAGAAAAATCTGTATGTCTTAAGGCATTTGTCCAAGCAGTTCTCAAGTTATGGTAAATCCATATTTTAAGGCTGTTCAGCAACTTCAAATAACTTAGACAAAACAGCATAACAGTTTCCTCAAGCTGTAGTTTTATGTGCTTTTGGGGGGTGGGTGGTGTAGTATTTTTCTTTTGTATTTTTTTTTTTAGTAGGGTCAGAACTTTGAAGGAACTTTGAAGACTGACTTCATGTCTCATCTAGTTAGTTCTGCTGTGCATGCATATATTTCTGCTCACAGCACTGCTGTCCTTGTTTCTTAACCACTTTTTTTAAAGCTGGCTGAATATGAGGTCTGGGCATGTTTCACACATATTTCTCAGCACAAGAAATATGTGGACCTGTAAGAGTGGATCTAGAAGAGGCCACAGTGATGATCAGAGTGCTTGAGCACCTCTCCTACAAACACAGGCTGAGAGTTGGGATTGTTCAACCTGGAGAGAAGAAGGCTCTGAGGACACCTCATTGAGCCCTTCCCAGTACTTAAAAGGGGAATTTAAAAAAGAGGGAGAGCAACTTTTGACAAGGACAGAAGGGGGAAGAGTTTTAAATGAAAGAGAGGAGAGCTTTAGATTAGTTATTAGTAAGACCTTTTTTACCCAGAGGCTGCTGAGGTGCTGGAACAGGTTGCTCACAGAAGTTGTGGATGCCCCATCCCTGGAAGTGTTCAATGCCTTGGGGACGGGGCCCCAGAGAACCTGGTCTAGTGAAAGGTGTCTCTGGTCATGGCAGGGGGTTGGAACAAGATGATATTTAAGGTCCCTTCCAGCCCAAACCATTCTGAGATTTTGAAACTTCAACATGCTGTGTATTAAACTCTTGTTTTAATTTGCATTCTTTTTCCATATTTGGTCTCCTAGATAATTATTTAATAAAATAGGCAACTGTTTAGAGCTGTCTGGCAGAAACAATTCAACTCACTGAGATTTTTTTATCCTTTCAACTCAGGAGCTGATTGACATAAAAATGCTGCAGTGTAAGAGGGTTATAAATGGTAAGTATGGCATCTCTTTTGATAATAAAGACTGTAAGCAGTGTCTTTTCTAGTTAAGAGGGAAGGTAATTATTTCTCTGAAGCATTTTTCTGGCGATTATGGTGATGTATATGATTATGGAGATATAATCTCACGAAAGTGTATCTAGGGACTTACAATAAGCTTTTGAAGTGCTACCTTAGACCTGTCTGCTGATCTGCAGTTTCAAACTTTCAGTTTGTTTGGACTGCAGTAGAGACAGTTTCCAGTCATGAGTCTTTTTAAATGTTAGCTGTTTGTGACATGATAATATACATACCTTTTGGTCTTCTGCAATAAGGAAGCAACACATACAAAATCCCACTGTTTGTAATTTATTTATTATCTTGAAGTCCATGGGCTGGACTTGCAATAATATGATTGTCACTGCAAGTTCTTAAAAAGGTGTCTTTGAGACCTGGCCCTGTCTGAGTGGCATAGAAACAGTTGTTTGCAGTGTCCCTGCTGGGAAACAGAAGTCTACTACAAATCTCCTCTCTCCTCCTGCCCCTTCCCAAAAATAGTCCTGTTCATGCTGGCTGAGTCGTCATTGGGCTTGTCCTGGTGCTGATGTCCAAGGAAAAGGCTGTGGGGTTATAAGGGAGCACTGTGGGAGGGAAACAGCAATGTTCAAGAGATGTACTGCAAGGACATACAGGAGGTAGGGTGCCATTAGCTCTGCTGTTCATGGAAGACTTTGATAGCATTTAATTTATATACAAATTACACAATCATATGATTTTTTACTTTTGTACATCTGTGTGCAATTTTTATCTGTTTTATCTGTTCCTCATTTCATGCAGAAGTACTTGAAACAGTGGACTTTGTTGCACCTAATGAAAGAGTTGTTTTCAGAACTTGTGAAAGGGAGAGGCATCGTGTTGTCTTCCAAATGGTAAGAAACCAGCTACTCTTCTAACAGCACAGTTAAACGAGGTAGTGCCTCGTTTACATGAGGCATGTTGATGTCAGTCTGATGATGTCAGATGTCAGAGGTGGCATGTTGATGTCAGTCTGAAACAGCTCTCTGTGTTGCAGACTGTCAATTTCTTGGTGTTTCAGGGGCAGGTAAAGCTTCACACCAAATGTGCTGCAGAATTTCTAAGCTGTTGGTACAAATCAAGATGTTACATTGGAAGCTCTCCTTACAGCTGTTTTCCGAAGAGGTGACTAACATGAACTCTGTGCTCTCTGACAGGAGCTTGTTTTTGTAATAGGTATCTTAGATATATTTCCAAATTTATGGATGCCAGAAATAGATTGTACTGATGTCTGATCACACGTTGAAGTTTTGCACTGTCCTGTAAACAGTCTCCCTGGAAAGACTGAAAGAAATGGCACTGTTTAGTATAGATAAGAGAGGATTAACGTGTGCATTAGCATTGCACAAATGGATTAAAGGGTGCTGGAGAGGAAAAGATAGTCATTTGCTCTTAGAGACCACTCTGTGTAGGACAAGAGACGTTGAGCTTGGAGGGAGGGAGTGCATGAGTGGGCTGCATTAGATGCTGAAAAGACCTTTTTCAGTGGTAATGTAGCCCTGAAATAAGTTGCTTGTAGAGGCAGTAGAATTGTTATTAGTGGAGCTTCTTAAGAACATTAAAATAGGGATCTATTGCTGACGGGCTAAGAATATTTGATATTGCTGTAGGTAAAGACAGCAGACAGACTTCTGTGGGTCTTTTTTGTATCACCTTTTATCATCCAGTGGCTGACTCCAGTACATGCTTTAGCTAAATGTTTTAACTATCCAGTGTGCCTCTGAGTGGGTCTCCATCTATACTAAATGTTCAGAACAAATAGTTGTACACATGTGCAAGTAAACACCTTGGGTTTTTTTATTCATTTAATGATATTTTGTAATTATAAATCCTCTTCTTTTACCAACAGGGTTCAGCAGATGCTGAAAGAGCCCTGGCAGTAGCTAAGCTTGTGTAAGTCATCTTCTCCCACCCCCTCCCCACCATGGGTTTGTCTGGATTTTTTTGTACAGAGGAATTATTGTAGAAGACAGTTTATGATTGAGAGGATCAAGGTAGCTCTTGACAGAACCAGGAAAAGTTCAGCTGCATAAATTCTGTACTGGGATTGATGGCTTTTTGCTAGTGCAAGAGTGTCCTTGATCTCTCCAGTATGAATTTCCCTGGCTATTGCATGGCTGCAAAATCAATGCACCTGAAAATGTCTCTTACTGTTTGTGGTTTAAAGCCTCCAGTAATGTATTGTGCAGAAGTGAAAAGTGGCTCTCAAAAAGATGGTTTTAAGCCTCTATTTAAACAGATGGAAGTTTCAGTAGGATTTGCTGTGGTGATAGTGGTGAATTTAGTGGTGGATATACTTTATAGAGGATTAAGTATATGTAAGGTATTTAAGATGAGTATTTGCAGCTTCTGCACAGCACTGGTTATTGAAATCTGTGGCCAATCTGATCTTCAGACCACTATTAAGATTTACATATTTAACTTAAATAAGTAAGAAGCTAAAAATTCCCTTGTTCAAATAAATTTACCTTAAGTTGTCATTTAAGACTTAATAACGATGGAACAAATTTCCTGAAAAGATATCTGTTTCTTGATTCTCATTCTAGTATGCTAAAAAATATTTTAATTTTTTCCTTCTCTTTCAGAGAGAGTGATGTGGCTGGTATTGATATCAACATGGGATGCCCAAAAGAATATTCTACTAAGGCAAGTGGATTTTGATTATTCTTAAATGAGCCTTTTCTGTCTTGGAGGTATGGAGTGTGGAATACATGGTCTGGTTTTCAAATTCAAGCAGTAAAATTTTGATGCAGAGAAAAAGTGAATTTCATTTTTTGTAATAAACAGAAGACTCTAAAAGGTGTCATGGCTCTAATACAGTAAAATAACGTAGGCTGTTAGAAAATTAAATTCTTAAAGGCTAGATAAAATGAAGTGATTTATTTAGGGTTTTTAAATGTTTTTCTGAGGTCATTGATTTGTTGGCTGAGTGAAGTAAGTTCTGCCTAGCCTTAATAAAAATTGAAATCACAATTTGTCATCTGAACAAATAGATGGCAAACACCAGTCACAATTTAGAAATGCTGAATTCAATTATTTGTCATTTTTAAGTGAGAGGACAATGGATCACTTGAAACCTGATTTTAATTTTTTTTTGTAGTAAAGCACATGCAGTTCTAAATTACTGCTGTATCTGTAACTAAAACAGAGCATTCAAACTGGTTGTTAGGACTGTTAAACCACTTGGTGTAGAGATAAAGGATCAATAAATTGGACCATGGCAATTGGTTTTGGTGTCAAATGCTCCACAGAACCATAATTAAGAACAGAACACCAAAAAATCCATCTTGTGCTAGGGTGAAAGATCAAAAGTTCAACTGGTGGTGAATGGTAATTCTCCACCAATAGTTCTGGGTCAAAGAATTTGTACAAAAGAGTGGTAAGGCTCTATCTATTTATGCAGATGAAATAGTACAGGAAAACAGCTAAAATATTAAATTGTTCATAATTATGCTAAATGTTCATTATTTCTGTTCAATACAGGCACTTAATTTGTCTTAGTCTCTTTTTTTAAATGTAGTGTGTAGACAGAAAGTGCAGACATAAAGACCTCTGAAATGTAATGTGTAATGTTAAAACAATAAATCTGTTCAGCTGTCACTTAATGAGGGGAAACTGGATGATTATATTTGCTAAAAATAGCTTTTTGAAATCCTGTCCACTCCATAAAGTAATGAGAGCAAGTTGATGCCCTGAATTACTGCTTAATTATTCTGATACAGGTCTAGGAAACGTTGCACCAAAGTGTTCAGTAATGCTCCTGTATTTTAAATGTTGCCATTTTTCCCTTAATGTAGCATTGTGCTTTTGTTGTGGTCTGCTTTTAGGCAAAATAATTGAGTTGAAAAATATGTTTGCCTAGAGCGTAACAGCTTCTGTGTGTTTTCCCAGGGAGGTATGGGAGCAGCACTGCTGTCTGACCCTGACAAAATAGAGTCTGTGAGTATCACCTGGTGGGGTTTGAGCTGCCCTGGAAAGAATTGTGCACTGTGCTCCACTGGCAGCAGGCATGAGTTGCATTGATGACAAGTCTGTAATAGCTAGAGTGGAATACTTAGTTTAGAGCACTGGAATTGAGGTTATAAATAAATATTCCTGATTTAGTTCTCCTGATTTACCATTGTCTGGACTATAAAATTGCTACCTTCCTTCTTTCCAGTTTAAAAACTTTCAGTGTGGTGCTGTATTTGTGAGTTTTATGTGTCTGCATGTAATTTGAAATTACCAGAGTTCACTGGTCACCTCATATTAAACGCAGTGTTGAAACTTCAGCAGCAGTTAATTGCTCTCTAAAAATCCAGTTGAAATCAACAAAGAAGTGGAAGTAAAAATGTCTTAGACTAGAAATAGGTTTGTGTATCTACTGAATAAAATTGTATATTCAGTTACAGATTGCATGTGTCTGTCTAGCATGTAAGATTCTTTACAGAGGAATAGTAAACAGTGTTACATTATTCTAACTTACCTTTAAGAGAGAAAGGAGGAGAGTTTTAGTAATGTCACTGTTGTGATCAGGTTTTTGTCTTTTTTTTTTTTTTCCAGATATTGACTACCCTTGTTAAAGGAATTTGTAAACCAGTAACCTGCAAAATCCGCATTTTGCCCTCAGTAAGAACATAATCATTATGCTGAAGTGTTCAGTTGTTATTTCTCTGATTTACTATCAGTTAGAATAAATGATGTTCTAGAATGTTGTCACTGTGGGCCTGTTGCTGTGAAATAGAATTGGAATTACAATTTCTGTTTGGGATGCTGTCCCAGCCTAAAGGGTTACCTGACCTGCAGGTGCACAGAGACTGTGTGATTGTGGGCTTGTCAGATTCCATCATATGCAAGGACACAGAGACTTTTATCCTCTACATTTCTCAACTAAGTCATTTTTATGTCATAGAGGTACAAAAGGCTATAGGACACCACCCCTCGAGCAGCCAGTAGATGCTGTTAGTTCCTGTTTTTCACATGGGGTAGCCAATAGATGATTTTTTTTCTGTTCTTTCAGACTAATTTTTTTTCCAAACCGTTTTCCTGTGCTTGCAGTTAGAACAGCCAATGAAGTTACAAGTTCTGTCTTTTTCAGCATCTTTTTCCAGACTTTTTTTACAGGTGGTATAGCTTCCTTACTCCTTTTTTTGCAGATGAATTCTCTATATATTTTTAAACCTCCAAGAGATGTTGGGGCTTCTCTTTTCAAGACTGATTATTTTGCAATTGTGTATTTAATTATCTGCCTAGACACTAGGATGGCTTATGACCTAAATAGGTTTTTCAGTAGATGGATGAACTGTGCCTGAGCTAGCTTTGTTCAGAAGTCATTTATGTCTTGAGATAAACAAATGAAACTTGTGTGAAAAGAATCAGTAACCCAGTCTAAAATCATTTTGGTTCTGAAGCATTAAATCAGAGGACTGGCACCTCTCCTTTTGATTTTCTACAACTGTCCTAGAGCCTCTTCCATTTTGTTTCAAGCTGGTTTTGCATAACATCATCCATTAGAACAGCAGGTGAGCTTCTGGCTCTGTGTCCCTGCCAGCTGGGACACGTTGCAGTTTTCAGACTGAATCTGATATGTTTGGGATAAGCCACAGATATTTCTCCAGCTTTTGAAAAGAAAATTTGCCTTATCTTTTTTCATTCTCCCTTTCCTTAAAGCTCATAAGACAGGCAAATGCAGCAGTGTGTCAATTTTGATTCTGCCTTTTAAGAGCATCTTACCTCTGTGAAGATACACTGGGCCTTTTGATTCTCTGGTCACGTATGAATATCCCTAGAATTTTTTAGATGCTGCTTAACATTTCTAAGACACATCTGAGAGGAGTATTTATAGTTGTGTGATTGCATGTTATGTTGATTTCAGAAAGCATGCTCTTACTGAAAAGCATTTTAATTACCATTTACAGAGTAGTCATTAGAGAGGACTTGCTAATCAAGTGTTTCAATCATTTTCAATTGACAGTCTGAAAACCTGTTGGAAAATGTTCTCTTGCTGCAGCGTATTATGTTACCTGGTTTGAGAAAGTTTGTAACCTATAGTTTCAAGGAAACATTGAAAATGGATTCTTATTTTTGCCATAGTATGTAGTTCTTTAATTGAAGTATGTATGAAATGGTTGTGCATGCTGGGTGTTACTGATGAAAGACAGGAATCACATCCCTCTTGATAAAAGAAAAGACTTTCAGCATTTGTTTGTACAATGGTCACATGATAGTTATTCCTTTTGCTTTGAATTAAAATCATGTCAGTCTGTCTTATCCCTCAGGTTGAGGATACTGTGAATCTGGTGAAGAGAATAGAAAAAACTGGCATTGCTGCCATTGCAGTCCATGGAAGGTAAATTGATTGTAGGCAAGAAAGACTTAGATTTTTTTAGTTTGTCGATGAATATAGCACAGTATGCTATGACTGATATGAGTGTACCCTAAATCTAATGTGTGGTTCTGATTTCAACTGTTAACTGAATTGGTGTTCTGGGAAATCAAGCCAGTAATTAGGGAGTTGAACCGCTTGCTGCTCTTTTCCTAAATATTTTTTCTCAAAGACCAAATAAAGCTAAAATTTTCTTGTGCATTTTGTATCTAAAAAATTGAATATATAAAATAAATAAGTGGAAACAAGTATATCCCAATAATCCTTGTGTTGTGTCTGCTGTGATAGATTCCACAGGAAATCTTTGGTCTTGTCTTTTTTTTTTTTGTTTGTTTGTTGGAAAGGAAGAAGGAGGAGAGGCCTCAGCACCCTGTCCACTGTGATGTGATCAAGGCCATATCTGAAGCTGTCTCCATTCCAGTAATAGCAAAGTGAGTTGGACTAATTAGCTCGTTATGGTCAGGTGTTTGTACCTCACTTAAGATTTGCAAGAGCAGGAAAAAGAACCATGGTTAATTGTATTGGTGTTGTTAATTTTTAGTGGAGGATCTCATGACTTCATCAAAGAATATGCAGACATTGAGACCTTCCAGAAAGCAACGTCTGCCTCATCAGTCATGATTGCTCGTGCTGCCATGTGGAACCCCTCTATCTTCAGAAAAGAGGGGTTTTGCCCCTTGAAGGATGTTATGCAAGATTACATCAAATATGTATGGTTCATTTAATATCTTACTTGCAGTTAACATTGTTTAAAATGGTTAATCCAAATCTTACTGCAGTATCTTAACTCCATTTCAAAGAGTTGGTTCTGGGGGTATTTTAACATAGTGCCTATGACATGAGTCTTGCAATTCAATCCTGCTTCCCCTGTTTGACTTTGTTCAGAAGAAGAAATATTCAGAAATCTGTATTCAGAAAACATGCTTTTTAGCCCTAGTTTCTTGTGAACTTTTTGAGGCTTACCAGGCTATCTAAAAATGTCAAGAAATTTTAAAATATGTAGTCCAACTCTTTCAAAGTCACAGTTGTACAAGTTGAACAGAATATTATGTACAGTATACAATATTGAGCAGAAAAGTGAAGGAATATTAAATACTCAGTTGCTCCTAGATTAATTTTTAGAAATTAATTACTTTTCACAGATACTGTCAAGAAGTATTCACAGCAGGGAAGCAAAGGGAATGATTTGCCAATAAAGTAATGCTGTGTTGTAGTACTGTAGCTCCATTGACCAAGTCATCCAATATATAAAGTTTTATCCATTACTCAAAGACAAAATTTTAATGACATAATAGGAAATGAGTCAAAAATCTGTAACTTTGATCATATCATCAATTCAATTTTTTTTTTTTAATTTGAACTTGCTATTAACCAGTTACTAAAATGTCAGTGCATAGCTAGTCAGTGATGTAAACTGGTCAACTCTTTCTCCAGAAGTTCGAGTCAGTTGAACTTCAATTCGTGAAGTCATGCCAAGATAATCAGATTATAGTCACATTCATGGGTAGTGCTGAATATGTTATTGAAGAAACTGCACCGTGGTTTGCCTTTCAGAAATGATTGTGAAAGTCATCAAGAGACCATGCACAGTATATAAGATAAATTTGTTTGGTGTGTTTTTAATTACTGTGTCTCTTTCCATCAGGCAGTGAGATATGATAATCACTACACCAACACTAAATACTGCTTGTGTCAGATGTTAAGAGAACAGTTGGAAACTACTCAGGGTAAGAAGCTGCACGCTGCACAGTCCACACAGGAGATCTGGTAAGCATGGACTTCAGAAAAGGAATTGTACTCTGTCAAACTTGCACGCCACTTCTCTGTCTAGCACTGCCTGGCATTTCACACCATCAGAAGAAGTTGCAAAAACCCCAAAAGTAACCCCAAAAAAATCCAGATAGGGAGATATGAAAAACATAGTAAACTTTTCCAGGTTTCCTCCCTGCTCAGGTGTTAAATCTCTAACCCTAAATCTCTCTAAATTCAGCACACTAATTTGAGTGGTGCTTCACTGAGTGACAGGCACTTATCCAGTATTTGCATCAAGTGTTTAAGAAAAATTTCAGCGTTCTCTGGTGTTAGTCTGGATGTTAATAGTGTGGAACTTGTTTTCTGCCAAGGATATTTATTTGATTTAGCTTTCCCTCTTGCATGTGGGTCTTTTAATGTTACTGGAATATTTATAACGTATTTGTTTTGAAATGAACACTTACAAACTCAAAACCAAGTATCAGGGTTGTCTGTATGGTACTTAAATGTATTTTTTTGTGCTGCTTTTCATGCCTGAAATATCCTAATGAATGGTGGCAATCTTTTTGAGGAAATGTAGTAGCTTTAACGAATCTTGTCATCCTGCACATCTGAAACAAACAGGATGAAATTTCAGAGTGGGAGAGACAGAAATGGAAGAAGGAAATTTTTGAGAGAAACCATAAAATAGGCAGGTGGTTAAAGAATTTGCACAGAATTAGGGGAATCCAGGTTTGGGCCCATCTCAAACTGAACAAAATAAAGTTCTGAGCTTGCATGTGTCATATCCATGTTGTGTGTTATAATTATCCTTCTGATGGAATGGAGAGAGGAAGAGTGTCCTGGTTTTTGTAAGGTAAACGGTCTGAAACTGTTTGATATCTGATGTGTATAAAAATGGATAGAAATGTTGAAAGCTTGAAATACTTTGCAAAACAATTTAATGGTTTCTAGCAAACCCCAGTCAGCATTCTGTTCATGTTCAAAATGAATGGAAATGCCTGCAATCCTTTGGCCAATTTGATACCTTTTACCAGTTTTGGCTTTCTATAAATACTTCTATCCATGATTATTACATTACAGTACAATGAAGGAAATTTGTATTTCATATATAAAGGGAGCTAGACTTCATTATTCTTAAAGTAGCAGTGGAAACCATGAACAACACTTAAACTTTGCAAGTTACTTTCCACTTTGGCAATTTAAAGAATTTAACGTGTTTTACTATGCTAACAGACTATCTATTTTGATTATAGATTTTGAGTTTAGGAAGAAAGATACAGTGCACATTGAAACTCAGATCTTTTGCAACTTCAATAAAGTCTTAGCCAAAAGGGTGGTGGTGTTTTCTGCTGCATGAATAGCAATGCATAGTATGTAAAATAAATATTGTAAAGTAAGAGTTGCACACAGGTGTTTAGAGGTGTCACAGTTCATACACATAAACACTGGATAGAGATCTAGTGTAAAACTTTTGGGGTTTGTGTGCTATGCCTATCAGTTCTTTAAGGGCTTCCAAAATTGAACTTCCTCAGTTTTTGTACATGTGATGAAATACAAAGTTCAAAATGGGCTAAAGCAATGTGTGTGCAGGAGAGGGGGACAGAGAGAGCCATTAAAAAATTTATGAAACTACTTTCTGCCAGCAAACTCGGTCTTTTAACCCCTGTTCTGAACAGCCTGTTTCATATCCAGATCACTGAAGAACGTTCAGTTTTTTAAAAATGCATGGCTTTACCTTCAGACAAAAATGGTGCATTATTCTGCTGTCTCCTGGTGGTGAGGACGGGTTACAGCCGTTTGAGCTTTAACCTCAGTGCTGAATGCAAAAGAACAACCTGCTGCTCTTCCCACAAAACATTTACATAGCAGTACATAACAAATTGCCTTCCCTTAGAAGCATAAGTTAGAATTGTTCAGCTTCACTGCTTTTTTGCTTGAAGCATTGGAGATGGCTTTGTGGGCAGAATTTGTTTTGTCACTGAACAGTCCCATATCAACAGGCATCCTCATAACAGAAAGTAAAAGTTTTCTTATGCTGCAGATTTTATTGCCGTTATCATCTGCAGAAAATCAATAGTCTCAGGTTTTCAAAGTAGACCCAGCCTGCCATGGATCTGAAATTTAAAAGGATTTGAGGCTTTTGCCTTTGGCTAAAATCCTGGTTGCTCCCTCTCTTTATCTGGGCTTGTGAATAATACTCTGAAGTCAGAAAATCTGAGATTTTGAGGGGTTTGGATGCTATAGTGTTTATTGCTTATAATATTTTTAATCCCTGTAATTAGAAGAAGAATGTATTTCCTTCTTTTTGCTCATATTGCCCTTGTGGAGCTGATGCACCAGGAGTCACTCTGAGATGTTTGTTTGCTGATTCATCCAACTGCAAGTCATTAAATGAGATAATAACTTGAACATTGCAGGACCTGTATTTCTGACTGTTTCTGCCTGGACTTCCAGGCTAGAAATTGCATATGTGGTGCTGGAAATCAGAACATTTTTTTTCTACTTGTAGCTCAACAATGACTGGTAAGAATTGAAAGAGAAACAATATAATGTCACTGTGGAGAACATAGCCACACTTCCACTTCATTCTCTGTACTCTTACCATATGCTGTAAACACAGTTGATTTCTATACTTACTTTATCATCATGTGATACAAAAATTTATAAGCTGATCTCTCATACAAAAGAATTCTGTTTGAATAGTGAAGTCTTTGAAATGGGTGACTTCTATGAAGAAACAACAGCTGTTTTTGAAGCAAAGAAAACATCTTTAGAAACCAAGACACAGGATGAAGATGACCAAATGGAAGATCCAGATGTAATAAAAATGGCTGTTAGATTTGACAAGTAAGCATGCAAATCAAGTTTTTCACTATCTTGCATCTCTGAATAATAACTGTGAGATTGACAGTGTCTTAAGAGTTTTTTGAAAGTGTTGATTTGCAAAACAGCACTTGCTGATTGACTTGACTAAAACATAATTTTTCCATTAAAATCCTGAATAAATTTCACAACTCTTCTAAGCAGATGACCTGCTCATCTGAAGTCTTCTAAATGTGTTCCAGTCATAATCTGTTCCTTGAAAAATTAATTCATGGAGTTGTGTGTGTTACTATTTTATATAATTTTTAATTATAATCTGTGAAGCCTATAGAATTGCTGCTCCTTTCAGTGTTAAACTCGTGTTTTCTATTTTTGCTCATGAGCCTATCAAACCACTCAAGAAGAGTGTGATATGTAAAATGCTTCACAAATCCAGTCATAATGCTTTAATATTCACAGCACATGTTACCTGACTCCTTGAGGATTAAATATAGATTTTATAATGGTATTTTGTTCTGTCATGTCCAAGGGGCTGTAATTCTTTGTCAGCAACTGAATCAATGCCTACATTTCCCACTGTTTTTTCATTTGATTACTGCTTCATAACAGAAGCAGGTTCTCCTTATTTCTACTAGTGTTTCATTGGTGCTTATAATAAGCAGTACCAAACTGTGTCACTTAGTTAGAATCTCCTTTCTGCTAAGTCTCTCTTCTCTAGCTGTGTTGCTACAGGATGTAAATGTTCAGGAAGAATTAATAAAAAAACTTTCGATTTTATTTTGGATGTTTTGTCACACCTATTACTTGAGTTATCTCAATGAGGAAAAAGCATCTTTTTCATGAAAAATTTGAGCTGTAAAATTAAACCTCTAATAACTGGTAGAAGTAATACAATAAGCAGCACTGTCTGTTTTGAAATAGAACCTCATGCACAGTTGTTGACCACAAATTTTTCTGTCTAGGCGAGAATATCCACCACAGATCACCCCAAAAATGTATCTTCTGGAATGGTGTAGGAAAGAAAAGCATCCTCAGCCTGTCTATGAAACTGTGAGTCAATGAAAAACCCTTTCAAACCCCTTCCTCTGCCTTGTATATGAAATTAGGAATTTTAGGGCTCAAGGTAGTGAGAAATTCTGCTTCCCAGTCTAGTGTAGCTCTTTCAGCAAGCACTTAGGTATGAAAATACCAGCTTATTGTATTAGAAAATAAAAAATTATAAGTCAGACCTTCAGTCTGCTTTTGATTTATGTGTGAAAGAAGTTGCTCTAACTTCTTGGTCATATATAGGAGCCCATGACTGACTTTCTTTTACTGCTTCTGTGAAGTAAAGAATTAAGTCTTGGAACGTTTTCTCTGTTGTTGCACAGTATTACAGAGAGGAAGTGTATGGGACAGGTGTACCTGTTTGGTTAGATGGGGACATTATTTGATTATTTTTTATTTTTGTAAAGGACAGGAAAGGACAATTTCTTATTTTTTTAATGTTAAATATGTACAGTTACATTCGTGGTGTGAATTAGAATAATTTTCAAGTTATGTTACTTGTTGTTCTTGTCTTTACACCTATGAAGGAATGTTGATGTTGTTTCTTCTGTAAATTACATGACTGGCTTTTGACAGCCCTTTCCCTTTTAATTCTTTTTTTTCTCCAGGTTCAAAGACCACTGGATAGATTATTCTGTTCAGTAGTGACAGTAGCTGAGCGAAAATACCGATCAACTCTGTGGTAAGCCATCCATAATTGGTTTTTCAGCTGAATTTTTGTTTCTGAAATGTTGCTTAAAAACTTGCATTAAAAGGGTACTCCAGTTTATTCCAGTTGACTTTGATAAAGGTCAACTAAAAGCTACCTCCTAAAGCTACCTGTAGGCGGGAGAAAGGATTAAAAATTTCTGAGAATTCAATGTGACAAGAGGAGGTAAGCATTGGCATAATCAAGTAAACAGTTATAGATTTTAATTCACTTTATGTTAGTCCACAAGTTGTATTGGAAGGAGAGCAAATAGGTAACTCAGTTCCATTCTGCATGTGATGAGTTCAGAAAGAAGCCACGGGAGGCAGAGGGAAATGTTGGAGGAGGTTTTGTCTTCAGCTGTTACAGCAGATCCATTCCCAACAAGAAGTCAGGACTAAGTGTGTGTATACAGTGAAGCAGAGGACAGTGCAGTGAGTTCTTGGAGATCACAGTTAATTAGCAGCTACATCCAGGGCTGCTCTCAAGTTTCACGATGGTATTTTATACAATCATCTATTAATACTGGAGTTGACTTGAGGCATTTGCACCTAAGTTGATCTTGATTTAACTGCAAAGCTAGAGCTCAGCATTGAACATTGTAAACAGGACAAGTGCACACGACTGCTTTGCAGCCTTCCTGTTCAGAGGCTTTAGGAAGTTATGCTCAACTGATATGAAATTTTGAGAAGAAAATGTTTTCAAATACTGACTTTCACAAATGTGTGATGTGCAGTCTCTCTCAGAAATGACAGAATTTTTATTATTATGGATCAGTTCCTGCTTTTGTCAGCATCAATGAACCTGTACATCTGCCAGAGAGTATATTTAAGCCTGAGCCCCTTTCAAGAAAAGTGATCCTTCATAACTCAGTTTTGTTTAGTGATGAGATTTGTAAAAGTTACCTTTCTGAGGACTGTGACCACTTGGGCCAAACACACATTGACTTTGTACCTTTGAAATGAAGAGTGTTTGGGAGACAAGCCTGATAGAGACAGATTTTCTAGGAATATTGCATCAGGAGTGATGCATCAACTCTTGACACCTAGCAAGATTGGCATAATTTCTGGAACTGGCCTGTTTTGTTCCTCTGCTGTGAGATGGCTACAAATGCTGTTTCTTTCATGATGTTGCATCAGAGACAGGAAATTGTCTCTTGGCAGTGTAGAGACCTCAGTTTCTACTTTTACGTGTGCTCTGTCTGCTTGCTCTTCAGGGACAAGTCCAAGAAACTGGCAGAACAGGCTGCAGCTATTGTCTGTCTGAGAACATTGGGTGTCGCAGAGGGAAAGCTCTGTGAGGCAGAAAATCACCTGATTAACAAACGCAAGAGGCAAGACCAGGAGCGCTTGATTAACAGAGACCGTGGAGAAGATCTTGCTGAGCCTTCCCATAAAAAAGCCAATTTTATTGAAGAAACTTCTGACATGAATGTGCCCAAGGTGCCACGATAGCACGGAGATTAGAGGTTTCATGCCTTTGCAGCTATAAATGAGCTCCTATTTGTATATCTTGCTGTTCACGTTTCATTTGGATTTTTTCAGAGACAGATAAATTTCCCAGTTGTGAAAAATGTCACTGAGATGTTTACTGGTCACCACTCACTGTCCCTATGGTGCCTTTCAGATGATAATTAGGAACTTGATTTTAAAGAACATGGAGAAGATAATCCCAAATAATAAACTTTTTTAAAATATCGTGTATTTTTAAAGCACTTTTGTCATTGGTTTTAGTACTTGTTTTTTATTTTTAAGACATCTACAGTGTGCTGGTAAGAGATGCATTAATACATCATCCACAAGCAGAGGAATTCCTTATGGAACTGTGTAGTTAATCAGAAAAATTAATGTAGGAAAATATTAATAGCTAAGTAGACATGGTTGTGTCAACTGAGTTTTATGCACGTCTTGCAAGCTTTGTTTACACCCTCATGTATCAAGAAAAGGTCTTTTGCAGAGAGGAGGACTTAAAAACTGTAAGACAAGCATTAAAATAACATTCTTCTGTGATAATTTCTACTACATTTTACCCTTTGGATATATGACAGTAGAATTTACCATCCTTTCCTAGTCTTAGGTATTAACAATTGTGTCTTTGCAGTAAGGAACTGGAGCCAAGCCTGGTAACAATGACTGTTGAATGAAGGCACTTTGAGCTGTTTTTGTCTTTTGAACTTGAAAATCCTCATAAATATCTACAATTAGATTATTTGCAATAATGGCCATCCAAATTTGGCCTTGTATATTCTTGAAATGTGGCCTTGTTTGTGTCAATAATCAGCTGTTGGAGATACAGGGGGTCTTGATTAAAGGTCCATGTTCTCTTCTTTGTTTTCCATCATCACAATTTCCTATTAAAGTAAACTGTAAGTAAATGCTGTATGCCAAGAGAGGATACAGACCCTGTCTGATTCATGGCAACTCAGCTGAGCTTGTCTGATTTGAATTAGAGTTCTGAATCCTCAAAAGAATGCCAAAAGAATTCAGAGATTTCTGTTATTAACAGTTTATTGAAACGGTGGCTTCATTTCCCTCAACAGTGTGAGGGGTCTTGAGATTATCAGCTGTGGTCTGAAAACAAAATGATGGGGATATATCATGCCATGATCTCTAAAGTACTTTGTACAAAGAAGATATAATTCATTTGGTTGTAATTCATAAAGAATCTTCCTATTTAAAATTTTGATTCTTTTCCTCAAGTGATGGTGCCAAATTAAACCATTCTTTTAAAAAAGTAGAACAGTGTCTCATCAGATGATATTCAGGGTTGTGAAGTTAAAATGTCTGCTGTTTAGATTAGTTTACAGTAAATCCATACAGTCTAGGAAGAAGGAAGTTTTCTCTGGACATTGTCTGGTCCAAAACCCCTGCTCAAAGCAGGGTGAACTAGGGCAGGTTTCCAGGACTGTGTCTAACTGTGTTTTGCACACCTTCAAGGACTGACACTCCACAACCCTCCTTGGCAACCTGTTTCAGTGTTTGAGCACCTTTAAGGTAAATAAAATTGAGGTTTTTTTCCTTCTTCTACATGGAATAGCCTGTATTTCAATTTGTGCCCTTTGCCTCTTGTCCTGCCACTTAGAAGGATCTGGCTTAGTCTCTTGTCATCATTGTCTGTCTAAAAGGAGACTTGAATCTTTGGGTAGTACAGGTGGTGGTACCTAAGTACAGTGTGGATTTTGTATGGCAGCAGTTACTGTGGATCAGTGGAAGTTACAGTGGATTGGGATGAGTTTGTAGTTAAGTCAGTCATGAGAAGCATGTTATTTCTCTTTTGACTCAGAAAAAACCCAAAAAAAGTACTCAGGAGAAAGTGTGTCACTGCTGATTTGAACTTCTTACAGAAGTGAGATGGGATCGTTCAGTTTAGGACCTCAGGCCTTCATAGCAGTATTTGTGCCTTGGGGGTTTTTATTTCTGGTGTTTTGTCATGTGATGTGAACGTGCATCCTCCTGCCTCCTTAGTGAGGCACAGCCTGTGCAGACTTTTCCTATTGTTTCCTTCCAGCCAGTGACTCCATGCAATTCAGAGCACAGGTTTGTGGTGAGAGCTGGGTGTTCCAGTGCTCCTTGAGAATGTGTAAATCTTGGGTTAATTTGAACAGCTGAGCAGACTCCTGCAGGATGCTGTCAAAAATTCACATTGAACTGTAGTTGAAGACAGATGCCTTAACAAAGGTTGTATGAGTTGCCTGGAGGTGTTTTATTAACCATCTTATATTACAGAATGTGTGCCTTGGCTTGGTTGATGGGGAGAGTTGGATAAAACTGGCTGCATGGTTTGCTATGAGTGAAACAAATACGTGGTAACACTAGCCTGCAAAGTGTGTATATTAAATCAAATAGGTGCTAGAAGTTGGAGGGGATGTTTCTGTTTTCTAATAATTGCGTGTTTTCAAATCCTTCCTGAAATTATTACATGGTTGCCAATGTTACACTTACTCCTCTCAGCTCTCTGCACTGGGTGTACACATTCATGGGCTTGTCTGTGCTGTAGTTATGGATAGGCCAAACACAGCCTGTGAAAATGAGAGTGAGGAGTCACTCTGTTGGAATGAGCTTTTAATGCTAAATATAGCAGGCTGTAATTCTGGCAAATGGCTAGGAAGTGTAACATTTGACACCTTTGATCAGTTTCAGAAAGAACCAAAGAAAAGTTGCACTTGTATGTAGATGTATGTGCATGTGAGAATGTTGTGATTTAATGACTTTCTGTTATGTACTTTCATTCCTCTTAACTCTGTTACAAGTAACGTATGACAGCTTACCCTACTTGGATCACTCAATTCATCCTAACCAGTTCTACAGGTAGGATAATTGTACCTATCATGTGCACCCCCTTCTCTGCAGTGTTGTTAAAGTAATTACTTCAGTGACCAGTGCTTTCCTCCTAAAAATCATTCCATTCACATTGCTTTTAAAGAGCAAACTACGCTGGTTACTCTGTATGAGTTTCTCCCGTGCTTCTCTTCCCTGCTGTACCTCCCAGAAACAGGAGGTGGCAGGTTTTTTTATTGTTTTCAGAAAAATACGCTGACTTCTGCAGTATTTAACAATCCAGCCATTGCACTTCTGCATTCTTGCATAGAGTGGCAATTGAAACCACAGCTGGGTTGGAGGATATTTAGCCTCACTTTTTAGAATTTTTTTTTTTTTTTAAATTTTAATGTGGTGTGAATATGATTCTTGGTTAATACTGATGAAAACTGTGCTCTATTTTAAGTATTTGCTTAGTGAAAATGTTTCACTGTTAATCCTATGGAACTCTGTGAAGCAACCGGAGATTTTTTTGTCCCGGGGTACCATCAGCCAACAAAAAAGCAGTTATATTTTTTTACTTGATAGTGATACTGCGGAGTTTTTGTAATGATACCTTCCAAAGTGTGGTCCTTGGGTACGGGGAGACCCATAACTTCTGCTCCCTATATTCTGCTACTAGAAGTGTGAATGGGAATGCAGAGATATATTTACCAGCCTCTAGTGTGGATGCACTCAGTGTGGGTCTACCTCCGGGGCCTTGCTGGCTGGAATGCTTTTTGGAATGTCCCAGGCTCTGAGCCCAACCCCGCCCTGGAATGTGAGGTTAAATGTTGGCGGTACAAATACAGAGTTTGAATATCAAAATCCTAGAGTTCCCCAGCACTGCAGTTTCAGAACCTGGCAAGTGAGCCACATGTCAGCTCAGCTGCTCTCCAATTCAAAGAATAAGCATGCCTTGGGTTGCTGGGGAAGGAGGGGGAGGTGGGATGGTTTTTGTTTTGGTTTGGTTTTCACTTGCCCGTTATGACACGCAGACGAACGTGCTTTTCAAACACGTCAGCTGGCAAGATTGCAAGAGGTCCCAGACAGGTGTTAGCTGGAAAGCAGTCTTCATTCACAAAAGCATTTTACTGCCATTCTTTAATCAAACCTAGGAGCTCAGCATAATGAGAGCTGTTGCATTATTAATTAAACAGGAGCCTGCTTATATTTGTACTCTGAGTCAAGCAGTGATGAGATGGCCTGTAAGGCTTAAGTTCCATCTGCACCACAGTGCAGGAGGCTGACGCTTGAGGCTTTGAGTCAGAGGTGCTGATGACAAAGTTGATGAAAAACATTAAAAGCTAAACATGAAAAGCAAGCCTTTGGTGAGGAGGGGCTGCATCACATATTAAAAAGCAGTTGCCTAGGTCAGTTAAGGAGAAGAACTGCTGAGCTCCAGGGGGAGTCTGGTTCCATCACCCATGTTACAAGGAGCTCTAACCTCAGTGGGCTTTGTGAGAGGAGGCTTAAAAGTATGTGGTGTTCACTTAGGTCCCAAATGAAACTGTGTTGCAGGAATGGGAATCAGCTCTTACATATCTATTAGTTAAACAAGTAAATACTTTTCCCTTGCCCTGGCATGGTGGGAGAGTCTCTGTTTTCTGTTTTTAGAAAATTATTGTCTGAGAGATATCCTCTTGTGAGAGTTTGCAGAGCGCTGTAGTACAAATCTGATACTTTACTCATTTTAACTTAATTTTTCTTGATAAACTCCATACTTTTGTTAATGCTTCAGTATGTCATTGTGTTTGACGTGAAAAATTCCTGTTCAACTGCATTTAAAAATTATTGCTTGGTGATTGGAACCAATGGATATAATCTATGTGTAGTTGTGAACAGGGATTTTTTGATTAGTGTTGTTGCATAGAGCTGGCAGAACTGGATTTGAATACAGATCTTCAGCCTACTTTTTAGCTGGTTTAAAGCTGTATAAAGCTGATGTTCCCTTTTCTAATACAGTTTTGTGTTGATTTGCAAACCTCTATGCAGTGTTGGGCTGCTGTGCATGCCTGTGCACTTGCCACTGCCTGTGCACAGGTGTTAGCATGGATTGTCAGCAGCTGCTCGTGGGCCTTTGTGTTAAACTTCTTAAATACAAACTGATAACGTGGTTTCCCTCATTGTGGTCAAAGAAAAGTGAGCGTTATAAAGATATCTAACTAAAGCTGGTACGTTTTTACCTTTTCTAATCTCAAGTGTTGGAAAATATTATCTTTTTGAGTAAAAAAAAATAAAAATCAGGTTCTAATTGAACTTCATTGGGAAACTTCTCAGTGCTTTACCTGGTTTGATTCAGTGTATGCTTATTTACTTAAGAAATGGACTACTGCAGTTTTCTTTAAGTTTTTCTGCAGTTTTCTTTAAGTTTTTCAGGCAACAAAACCTTTTTTGTGGTGGTAGCTCACTGTTTCATTAGCTCTCTGAATTGCTATAAAATTTAAAGCAAACTTTCTGGCCATCTGTGTATCTGTTCTAGTTACATACTCATACTAAATCCCAGGCAACAAAGAATTTAAAAGCTGAAACCATTGTTTTCTTTTGTGCTGAAATAGAGCCAAATCCTGGACACCAGGCAGAACACAAATAAACAGGTGTGGGTAGAGGTACCTATACAAGCCACAAAACCCATGAGATCTGAAGAGTGTGAAAAACTGTACGGGGCAGTTTCACTTAAGCAGAAGTGTGCATTTATTTCCCCTGCTTGGCATACAAAAGTGGTGTTTGTGAGGGGTATTTTTTTGGAAGTTAATTGAACACTGTGCGTTCAGATCTGTAGGTGGAAGGGAATGGAAGGTGGAGTGTTCACAAGGGCATCAGAATGATAAGATTTCAGAGAGGTGCAATATTGAGACTGCAGGACTCAGGCAGTAAATCACTGTACAGTTAGACCATGATGCCTACCTGTCACATCAGTGGCATGGTAATTATAGTTTACTGCCATGCTGCCCTGTGACATTCTCTTATTACAGCTAATAGCAGCTTTCATATTTTGCTGTGCCTGAACATGGAAAACAGTTGTAGTTCTTAGAAAGTTTGTAGCCTGCAGGCTATAGAAATACTGCATTATGAATGCTCAATTAATAGTGATTTAATAAATGACCTTCTCTCCCATTAACTTTTACCAGCATGCCAAGTGTTGCAATGGAGGCTGTAAAATCAGTGGTAGTTTGCTCACTGGTGTGGGTAACATGCATGACTGTGCAGCATGGCCTGAGAGTGTGCATATCCCATAATGGCAGCAACGCTGGGTGAAGGGCTAGAGAAAGAAAAAAATTAAAATTAGTCACTACTGTCCTTCTGTGCAGTAGTACTGGTACAGCATTTACCCACAGATTCAGCATTTATCCATTTTCCTTGTGTTCATATTCAGTGTATTTAAGCTCTTGTGAGTCTGTAGCAGGATTCTCCGTTCTTTGTTAGAGACAAAATGTGTCATGCAGCATTTGTTTAAAGTGATGCCTTATGCCACAGAAGCAAACACAGCTCATAGTAGGATGGAGGAAAGAGTTTCCATTTAAGTTAGTAGAGAAAGGCACTGAAGACAAACAGATTTGATCCACCCACACTTTATTTTCTTCATACCTCTTAATTTAAAAAAAAAAATCAATTTAGATGAAGAGGAGATTTTACAGAAAAGGTTGATATATTTTCATGAAAGGAAGAGCTAACCTCATCCTGTTAGAAAACATCTTGCATCTTCACCTCTCACTGCCTGACTGCCATTGTGTACTGTTTTCCTCTCAGCCCAGCCTGCGAATTCACCGGATCACCTGGTTGGAGAGAACATTTCACCCACACAGCTCACTCCTCTCACTTCCCCTGTGCTTTAGAACCCCCCGTGCACACTGCCACTGTACTGACAGTGCAGAGTCACAGAAGGCAGCTAATTGTATTCCTTCTTGCATTAGAAATTTTTATTGGCTGTTCTAGGAGTGTGACTTAAACTGATTTTCACTAAATACAACTCAGCCCCTAGAGAAGAAGCTGTCTGCAACTTTTTAACAGATTTTGGGATACTGGCAAAAGCTCATCTTAGCATATTGATGATACTCTTCACTCAGGTCTATGTGGGTTGGGAAGAGGGTTTTCAAATGGCAATTCAGGATAGTTTCTGCTCAGTTGTTTGCTTAGCCTCACTAAGCTAAAGTTAGCTTTTGTACACACCTTTCTTTTCTTCCACTGCAGTATTTAGAGTATGCATGTCAAGCTGACCAGTCTTTTTAGCTGAACATAAATAGTCACCTTGTTAATCCTGGAATTTCCATTGCAAGCCTTTCTTGCATCCCTGGGTGAACTAATTTGGGATGCAGCTGTTACACCTGAACAGTATTGTGCAGGTATTGACTTCCAGTGAAGAAGGTTTTTAGCTGGGGTGACAAAAAACTGCATTGGTTGTCTTCCAGTCTTTGGTCTGCAAAGATTTTTTCTGTAACAGAGGTCATTACACAGCTTCTTCCTTGGGGTTTGTAGGGCACAGTTGGCAGCATCCAACTACTGCCAGTGTTGGTTTTCCTTACATCACTTACACTGCAGCTGGGATGCTGAAGAGTGTGTGTGTACAAAACATCCTGTTGACAACCTCAGCACGAAGAAAAAGAAAAAGGCAATTAAAATACTTCTTGGTCTTTTCAAGTACAGTACGTCCAGATCAGGACTCAGGGTCAGTGATAAGGGCATCTGTGGAGTTTGTACAGTTACTGTCTGTAATGTAGCTGATCTAAAAGAATGTAATAATTTTCACTCTTTGGCACTTCTGTGCAAATTAGTAGAGAAATTAATGCCTTCAGAAGACACAGACCAACAGATACACTTTTCTGTTATGATTTCTTGTGATTGAAGAGACAGAACTGGGAAATGTCTGGAAAATTTCTATCCAGTATACTTCCCATTTACCAACTGCTCAATATTTTGCAGAGAAGTTCATAAGCTTTGCATAGGTATTAAATTTATTCTGTTCATTTGCATGGATTAACCAATTAATGAACAACATACAGTATTGAGCTCTGTCAACTGCTTGTATCTAACAGAAATACACCCCCAGTGCTTGGAGAACTGCTGTAGTTTAACACAAAACTTGCATCAAGAGGATCTTCCTTGATAAGTGAGGAAGTGGCATGATCTGTCATTAGTTTCCTTCTAACGAGAAACAGGTATCTGCAACCACATCTTTAGACTCCCACGCCACTGTGGATATCAAGATGTTAAACTTGGTTTATTTTAAAGGTCATCATGTGAGATCTCATGCACAATTTCTAAGCCATAAACAAAACATAGCTCCATAAAAGGGAAATGCAGATTATCAAAAGTGAGTGAAACTTAACACAGCGTCTGAAAATAGACTCTGACATTACTTTTCTGACTCAATAACATTAGCAATTATGCACAGGGTTTGTGTTTTTTTGGTTGATTCGAGACAAAGTTCAGGTCTCTATGGAATATAGTTTTATTCTCTATACGATAGCAAAATCCAAAATAGGCCAAGTGTTAAGAGTATCTGGAGCATCTGCGGTGAAGAATTTGCCATCTAAGAGAACAAAGCTGAACAATAGAGCAGACAGGATATAACTATACAAAGAGTGAAAGGTAGGGAGGAGCACGAAGCTGACTGACTCGTTTTTCACAAGAGTAGAGGAGAAGCACTTTTTGTGCTCTCTGTGGCAAGGATGGATGTGGTAAAGGAGGAGGAAGCTGAAGGATTCAATGGACTCATGGTATCATCAAGACAAAGGAGAAAGGAAAACATTATACAAAGCAGCTTAAAGAATGTGTTGTGGATGAACTGGTGAGCAGAAAGTTCAAGTAGTCAGGGATCTGGAGCTGGGGGTCACATGAAGCAATATTAATGTCAGGGTAAAATGATTTGCCATCTCCGTGAGTGCTTTTATTGGTAATTTAGGTATGATTCCGAGATCCTGGATGGTGTCCTGAATTCAGATCTGCCCACTACATAAATGGGAAGTATTGATGTATGTACTTATGTATGATTGTTGACAGAAGATTGTTTAAAGTGGAGATCAGCATTTTTTCAAGTTTTCACTAGTTGAGTATAAAGCTTTATACTGAATTACATATAAAGGATGAAATGCTGGTTGAATTAGATGGATTAAAGTAACATACTTTGGATCTAAGTTCTCACAAACTTAAAAACTATTTAGCCAAGGAATTTTGCCCCAAGCTCTTTTCTGTTTGAAATTTTTTATGTGCTTAAGAAGAAGGAACTGATACCCAGTACTTCATGGGGACTGCATGACATTTTTCGTGAAATGTATTACATTTAACTGAGATGGGAGGTGAACTGAAGAATGCCAAAAAGGGGTATTGAATGACCATCAGTAGAGGAAGTTGCTACCTGTGCTTGAGTCTCATAAGTGTTGGAATGACACTGTGTTTGAACTATGTTGCCTTTATGTCCTCGGACTAATTATTCTTGAAACAACACGCATTTCTCAGAGACACTCAAAGCTACTAAATAAACTAAGAATTCAAACACGTTAAACTCTTTCTTTCTTGAAAGGAAAAGTGGAGCTATAACTAAGGCCAGGGACTATGAAGGCTGACCTGACATCTGTTCTGAACTCTTTAACTGACCTTTTCACACTCAGCAGTAATTTCATCCCGTTACAGTTCCAGATCCTCTGCTAGAATAGACACAGTGTTGTCAAGGCTCACATAGTCGGCTGTGGTTTGAACCGAGGTATCAAGTCCTTGCCTTCTGTTTCTTGTTGCAACCTCTTTGGCTTCTTACCTCCTCCCTTTTGCCAACACAGACACTTGCTTGTGGTTGCTTTTATTTTTCAGCTGAATCAATTCCCTGATTTCGTTCGCTCTGGGACCACACAAGTCTTAGTGGTGGCACAACAGCAAGGATGGCACCTCAGTGAGAAAGGATGCCAGGGAATGGAGAGTGCCTAAGGAGGGAAAATGGGGACTGCTGAAGTCAGTATTAGTCTCATTAGCTTCAGGCCCAGAGAAATACTTCCTGGCAGCCTAACCTTTGCTTTTGTGGGTCTTATTTATGGGTAGTGTTCATATTAAGGAAAGGAGACTTGTAAATTTTTTTGCATTCAATTATCCCTACAGATGATGAGAGTCATGGCAAAAGAGCCCTCCTGAACAAGGATAATGGTACATTGGGAGACAGTTTGCTTTGTAAGTTCTGTGATTCCTGGGAGCAGTTAAGACAAATGTTATTTGCACGTAATTGAAGCTGTATTGTTAAAATACCAGTTAAAATGACTGGCTACTGGCAGAAGAGCCAGACTGAAACAGATCTCGGCGCTGGCTAAACTTCTCAAGTGTTTATATTCAGTTTTGTAGAACATCATGCACCCCTGCAATGAAATCTGTGCTGCAAGAGTTCTGCTAAGAACAACTGCTTTACAGCCAGCAGTAGGACTGGGTCTTAGCAATGAATGGAGTAAATAGTCCACCATCAATAAATTGCCTCCAAAAACTACATTTCATTTCCAAAATGCCTTAGAAATTTATCATTTTTTCATTTTAAGTCAGTGGGAGGTAGCCTCTAATATTAGTCATGAAAATGAAACTTGAACTTTTAAATTACTTAGGCTTGTTGAAATTTTTCTACCAACAGTTTTATGTGACAAATACACGTATGTGCAGGGAAGGGCCACGGTGTACATGTAAATTTTGAGTGCTCTGCCTCACCGAGGGCAGCTGAAGAAACAGCACATCTCTTCCATAATGGCAGTTCTCCCTTTGGATAGATCAGGGGGTTTTTTTATCCTGAAACAAATGGGTTTGGTTTATATTTGCTTGGACTAGCTTTACTGGGAAGCCTTTAATATTTCTAATGTCACAGACATCCACGTCAACAGAGGTAGCTAATTTCTACAGGACATAGTCTGATAAATGCTGCTTTTGCCAGCAGTTCTGTCTTTAACCACCCTTGCCTCCAGACTCCTTGTTCCTTCTTTTTGTTTCTGCCTTGTTACCCCAAAGAACTGTTTAGAGGGGGGTATGGAAATGGTGTGGAGAATACAGGTTTTAACCTGATCCACCTATAAATTAGACTTGCACTATGAGGACCAAGGAAATACCTACTTAAAAAGGGTCACCCACAGCCCTCCATGGGGGTCTCTCCTTCTCCCTCCCACCCTGGATAAGGTTGCAATTTCACACTGCTTTCGTATGAACAAGCTTGTTGTTGCTGACTCTTGCAGTTTATTGGAAAATGAAAAATTAAAATATGCAGACTATTTTAGAACCCCACATGAACGTACAAACTTCCAAGATCCTGTGTGTTTGCCTGTCCCCAAACCAGATACACAATATAGGTATTTGTATGTAAAATTTCATAGACAGAATTTTAAAGGCTGTATAACACACAAAAAAGAGCTGTTAAGCAGCTGCTCATTCCCCATGTTTATGAATAGAGGGCTGAGTTATTACTCTGTATAATAGAGTACTTGTTTTTCCATGAGGTAGGAGGTAATCCCTAACACTTAGTCTGTTTACAGGTCATATCTGCCTCCCCAGTGATACTTCCAGGGCCTGGTAAATTTTCTCAAGGGCAGTGGGACTAGACTAAGTGCCTTTCACATACTGACCAGGGTATATGCTCCCTATTTAGAACCTCTATAAAGAGATTCCAAAGAATATGCTTTTGTTTTAGGGAACAGAGGCACATTTTTGTTTTGCTCCTCCCCTCTCAAATCTTTTCCTTCAGAAATTACTCTTTTAATCCTTCATGCTTGTGGTTTTTTTAATGTATAGACAAAAATCTGGAGCCAGAAGTCAGAAGAAAACTCAAATGCATAAATCCTTTTAAAAGAGCTTCTATCTTATCTAGGCTTATATAGATGGGGTAGGAACGTGGAGACTGGAGCCAACTGTATTAGTTTTGCCAATCTGCCTTCAAGTGTGAATAATGTCCCAAAAGTTTATATCTTTCCTAGATATATGTAACATGGTTCACAGATAACTGTGCAGTTTGTCTGTCACCTATCCCAGCAGCTGTGAGAAGTACCTGGACTCCTCAGGAAGACATATTGTTCAAGATGTCATCACCTCGTTCATTTAGAAAATAATAAAATCTCAGGAGCAGCATCAAAGAGTAGTGAAAAAAGGTTAGTGTGGATCCTGGAACAACTTTTCTTCCAATTCTTTCCCCTGGAGCTTTCCCTCCCCCTTGCCTTTTTCCATCCCTTATGCTCTTTGGGACCAGTTCAGTACAGAATACTGCTCTGCAAACCTTGGCTTCATTCACAGCCAAGTAAAGCAAAGGATCAGACTCATCTGCCTGTCTAGAGCAATCAGAACTTCAAGTTTATCATTCAGAAATCATACAGACCGTAAGATGAGCATTTATTTGGCCTCTGTATCACAAGGGACTTTGAGAACGGAGTTTCCATCTTCCCTGCCTTGATCTGAGAAGGAGCCTTACTGAATTTGAGGACGTGGTCAGAGTTGTGCAGCTGGTCTGTATTAAGAGATGAACTCCTTCACACCACCTATAGCTGCCAGTCTGACTGCACATGGAGCCACTCCCAAACTTGGTTCTGTCAAAATAATCTGCTTTTTGTGGCAAATTATCAGAGAACCATAGGAAAGGAATGAAAGAAAAATGCTCCTTTTTGTTGGCTCCTGTTACTCCAGGGACTGGACGAGGTTCTCACTGACAGTTGGTTACCATGGCTATTAATACCCTGATAGAAAGTGAATGAATACCATGATTTAGAAGAAAAGAGTGAAATCTCACTAGGAAACCCTAGGAATATCATAGGAGTAGGCAGCTGTATAGCAGTTCCTTTAAAGAGAGGAACTGATGGCCATTTGGAAAAAAGTATTTATATTTTAATGATCTGCAAAGTTTAGCCTCTGGCAGTTCTATTTTAAAAATAATCTCTTACAATTAAAACCAGTTAACTCAAAAACTGCTGCAAGATGAAATAGATTTGTTCTGTTGTCTACACTTTGAATTGGCACAACTTTTCTTTGCTGTGGGCTAGCTTCCCTCCAAATATTAAATGCTATCTTACGTACATAGAGAAGAGGCACAGCATCTGTTACCCAGTCAAGACAGAAGTCTGAGTGCCTTACTGCCAGGAAAGACAACTCACTTTGTACAAGAATGCTATTTGTCTGTTAGACATACAAGAATCCACTTAGCTTCCATTTCAGCTCATTTGTAGTTGCCAATATCTACCCTGTAAATACTTCCAGCTGCCACTTCTGTGTTGGAAAGGTATCTGTTTTCATCTTTCATTTAGGACTGAGACACTGTCCAAAGCATCTGGTAATGTGAACTGTGGGGCCCTGGGTAGCCCAGGAGCTAGATAACCTGGTCCAAAAGCATCCTAGATGGGAATAAAAGAGGTTCCTGAGTGCTTCTTCTGGCTATTCTTTTGGTTATCAAAAAATTCCACCTAACAAAACCACTTTCTTTTGCAGGCTTGTTTTTACCCTGCATCAGTTCCCCAGTCTATTTGGCCAGATCGTTGTACACACAGCTGCACTGTGTGTCAACTTCATTTCTAGGCACTGTCATAAGAACTTGGTGGGTGTCAGAGTTAAGTCAACTGAGAGGCATTTTTGATTTTGTGCCATTTAACTAAAAATCAGAACAGAAGTTGTCTTTCTATTTGAATATATGGGGACTTTTTAGTCTTACAAAATGAAAAACAATTACCTCTTCTTTAACTGCATGCAACTTTTCAGTAATAACAAAAATTTAACATTACCATCCCATTGTGTCTTTTAGTAACAAGAGGCAAAGTGAGTTTACATAGAATAAAAGTCTCACCATAATCTTCTATTTTTAGAACTGAACTTTTTCCCCACAACTCTTGAAGACAAAACACCATGTGCAAGGTTGACTACTCTCATCATATTCCAGCTGAGAACAGAAATAAAAGTGCCAGCAACATCACAAACAAGCCTTTTTCTCACAAGACTTACAGCACATTTTTTCTGACAGAAAGCATTCAGATAAATTTCCAAGCTCTTAGATGTTTATCTAAACTATACCCACATTTTTTAACCTTTTGTAGCTTTCCTTATATCTGAGACTAAAAAATACATTCATCAGGGCCATGGCTTAGAACAACAATCATCCCTAGTGGACAGATTGTTTGTTTTCAGAGTTACTGGTATGAATTGTGAGGGGAGGGGAAAAATTGATGAATTGTTGTCTAAGTGTTTTAAAGATTCTCTCTTGTTTGAAGTAAGCTTCAGCCTGTTTATCCTGATTTACTATTTCATATACTTCTTTCTGACAATGATCCTTTGAAGTGATTATCCTTCTCTTTACTGAATTCAAAATGTCTTTAAAACAAAGGTTAACATGAGGGGATTCTATAGCAAATAATTCAATAGCCCTGTATTTATCACTTGCAATAAGCCTCGTTATTTCCTGCTCAGACTCACTTTCTCCAAGTTTCACTACTGATCAGCCTCATCACATCCTTTCTTCTGAAGTCACTGTACAGCAACGTATTCACACCATTTTTCCTGGAGATACCATCTGTTCCTTCATATGCTCCTTCACAGGGGTTTTTGCTGCTCGTGGGTCTGACTCAGTGCTGGGGTGTTTCTCTGGGGCTGCTGCCTGCCGTGGCCATGCCCAGTGGCCGGGGCTGCTCCTGTGGTTTTGTCTCATGACACACAGCATTTGGCAGCAGTACTAACTTTAGATATCCTTGGTCTGTGCTCTTGCTGCGGCCCCTGCACCATCCCCACGTGGCTGTGCTGACACAGCTCTTTGTGGGGCCACGCTGTGGATCACATCGGGGGGAACTTACTCGACCTGAACAATCCTCCCCTCTCTCCCCAAAAGAAGCCCCAAGCTGGGTCAGTTCCCTTCATCTGGCTCACGGGGTGGTCTCACAAATGGTTCTGCTGAGCCAGCTGAGCAGATGGGATGCTTCCAGGGCACAGAGGGAAGGAGCAAACCATTACACTGGCATTGCCTAATACCATATTCTTATAAGCCTCGGAGTACAAACAGATGCAATTTATTTCCTAATACTTGTTGTTATAACTGCAATTTACCTTAATGGCTAGGCTGCTGATTTTAAGTTTAAAGGAGGAGGTTTTGAGACTTAGGTGTTATAACTTATCATGCAGCCTAAATTAATTTATGTATTCAAATCGATTAAAATGTTGTTAGAGAAAAATCTGTACTTAATACATCCCAGTTGGCATTTATGGCAGTCTAAGTAACTGGTGTGGATCAAAGCATTGCTTCTTTTGCTAATTATTCTTTAATTGCTAGGTTAATATCATCTTTGGTTTGTTATCTGGCACCGTAAAGATACATGTTTAAAACAGCAACAAAGGTCCTGCAAATGGGGTCAGGTCTGGCTCTGTTCCCTGGATTAGAGTGTGCTCTGGCATTTACTCAAATTGAACTGATTCCAGTGATTTCTGTACTCTACCTGACTTGGTCTGGATTTTCCTGCAAGTCTTGTAGGTCAGAAGCCTGTGATTATGCCTTTGCTGCCTTGCATTTATTCTTCATATATTGTTCTTTGATCAAACCTTCAGATACCCCATGGTTTAAAAGCTTTCTTTTCCCCCCCACTCTCTGCACTTTGGCCCAAGGCAAGAATTGACAATTTCTGTTGAAGCAACAGGTTCATCCTTATTAGTACCTTATTTTTGAACCTGGATGTGTTCAGTTGATACAAATTGCTGTTTTTGTTTTAATTTTATGGAGAAGGTGTGGAGACACAACAATAGAGGAACAGGAAAGGGTTATATGCAAAGCCCTGTCTTTTACGTGTTTGTTGTGGCCTCATTGCAAAATTGGTGCATAATGAGAGAGCTCTGGTACACACCCATTAAATACCTCCGAGAATTGGCTCTGGGGCACACGCAGGTGTGCTGTTGGTGAAGAAAACTAAGATGATACAATTATGACCAAGATACAGGTTCCATCCTGATTTTCACAGGGAAAGTTGTGCGTTTAAGCTGTGTGGGTAATGTGGCGTATTTGAACTGTGACTGGAAGGGAGTGTCACTGAGTGAGTCGTGGTGCCTGGGAGAGGTCACCCCTTCCCCCAGCCCAGCAGCCATCCCACCAGGACATGCATCCCCAGCCTGAGAGGGAACAGCCACAGGCTGAGCTGAGCTGAAAAAACCTGCTTCTGAAAGAAAATGACTCCATTCCCACCTTGTTCTGCTCCAGGCAGAAAATTAACACAGCAAAAGTGAGCGAGACATTTCCATCCGGTTTAGTGAGTTTAGGCACTTCTCATACAAGGGGGTCATAGGGGAGGAAGTGTGTGGAAACCTCCCTTTCCACACAGGGCAGTGTCCGACTGGAGCAGCGATCCCACTGCACCTTTACCGTGCTGGTTCCATCCCAGCCCTTAGAAGAAGTCGTGCTGGGCCGTTTGTGACTTCTCTGCTGAAAGATGTTACTGTTCCCACGTTGGAAGTATCAGATTTGATGGAGTTTCACTGTTTAATTTACTACCTGCCTAATGCTAAGTATAGTTCACGTCACTCTTTAGGCTGTGGGCTCTGGGGCACGCAGAAGGGTGGTTAACCACGGAGCACCGAGGGTCCCAGGCTTCTCCAGGACCTCCTATCAAACAAGCCTCAAACTGAGCTGCCTGAGGTCCCTCCCTTGTGCCACTCATGCTACCGTATAATGAGCCAGTTCAGGGAACTGAGACAAAAAGTTGCTTTCTTTGGAGCACCAGCCTTGAACTGGCTCAGGTCCCTGAGCTGCCTCAGTGCTCACATCAGCACAAATCTCCGGGCAGCCAAGGGGAGGGTGGAGGGCCAGGCTATGGCAACTGTAAATTAGATTGGCTTAAGGTGTTAGAGAAATACACCCTGAATGGAAGCAGAAAAATATAAAAACTTCCCTTCCAGAGTACTGTTTTCCTTGAGCAGTTGAGCCACTACTGAGAAATGCAAGGATACTAAGTACAAAGGAATTTAAATCCTACATAATTCTAATTTAATTTTTAATTTTGAGTCATATTTGGGCCAGTAAAGTTATAAATACTGAAGTGGATTTCCCAAAAAAGGAATTATCTCCACCCTTTCGCTTTTGTTTAAATACCTGTCATTCTGGTGATATTATGGGTTAATTAGTTTATTTTCTGAAATGTATTTCTGGGATATTTTCCCTTTAACTACTTCAACCCATAACCTCATGTTCTGAGAGTTACTTAACCTTTGGTCTTGTACAGTTTACTGGCAACCATTCCTTTCCTTTTAGGATTTCTTATTTGTGATTCCCTTAGTAATATAAACCACATATAGCTACTATTTCCTAACATGAAGCCTCACACAGTGAATTGACATTACAGTTAATTAACAGAAGAGTTTTAGATATTTCACAAAGTTATTGACACCAGAAATGCTGTACACTAATACCAAACATGTGACATCATTTACTGTAAGAAGAGATTGTAATCTCAGATTAAACTCGTATTAAAAAGTAGATCAAATTTATTTTCCAGCTAAAGGACTACTGTAGGAAAGAGTTAACATTGCTTGGATATCCTATGTGTAGTTCTATGCCTTAAAAAGTTTGGATTTCTTTCAAGTTCTGCTCTAACATTTCTTGGCTTACAAATATTTTCTACACTAGTTTTAAAGCTTAATTTTAAACTCTTACAATCAATTTTATTACAGCCTCAATATAATTTGTTAGGGAATTCCCAATGAGAAAAAGTCCAAGAAATCCAGTAAGACTGTTTTTAATACTCTGAAGATATATAAATACCAATGTTGAAACTATTTTTAGTTTGATCTTTTGTCTGATTCCCTGGTACATACCAATTGTTTTGTACCAAGCACAGCCAGAGCCTGGTAGCCAGTTGAACTGGGTTTACAACTTTGGAAGCTGCTTAGATTAATAACTTTCATGTACTGTCTTGACTGGAAAAGATTAATTTTCAGTTTATGGTCATACTGTAGCAGACACACCCCTCCCTTTGTGATAACAAATATGAAACTGCATTCTGTGATATGGATCTTTAATACTGTTTTTGGAAGGTGCTACTGTAAAAATTTTTAAAGCATAAAAGACACTTTTTCTTAACATAGATAAAACTTGGAGCAAGCAATGTCCCATTTGGTGCCTCTGGTGCTTTGGAAGGCTTTTCCTTTTAATGTTTCTTGAACAACTGTATAAACCCAGAGGATTAGAGTCTGCTGCAGGAGAGCACCAAGAAGGGCAGCTGTTGTTCTCTTCAGCATTTTTTTGCTGAGCCATCAGGACAGCTTAATGCTACTACATGCTAAAAAAGTCATGTATTGTAGTGATTGTGGGTACATACAGTCCTGCTGAATCCCTGCCCAGCTGAAACCACTCCATGGCTGATTGATTGTTTCTTGTTTTTTAATTGTGCAAAACTGGACAAGATGTATATGTTTTAATTCAAATGGAAAGCTAAGTAGCAGATTCCAGAGACCTTTTCTTGTCTGAGTATATTTAGTTCAGCAAAAGGGTTTATTAAGTTAAAGCAAAAATATCCATAAAACAACTAGCACCTCCCTGTCTGTATTCGTGGAGGTGAGCAGCTTCCATTACCTTATATTCTTTGCCTCCCAATATTTTTGCAACAATCACAGAAACTAGAAGTAAATGACATCAGAGAGTACTCTGAACACTGAGCAATGTTCTAATGATACATTTTGCAATTGTTGTCTGCTTTCTGCTTAATCAATTAATCTGAGACTGTGAACCTCAGTGTCAAAAACTGCTTTATAAAAAAAGTCAGACTGAATAAAAAGAAAACTGAATAGTTAATTGTTTTTCCCAGGATCCAGTGCAGCCTTGAACACTTTAAATGTTAACTAGCCAACATTTTAAATAATAAAGGCACATGACATTTTGCACAGATAATCATATTTTCTGTCTGTCAAAGTCAAGCAATTATAATGCCTCAAAAGAACATTATGCAATGAAATACATGAGAAAAAAAGATTTTGATCACTCTAAAGTATGTATCATGTTTTAGAATGGATGTATTCTGTATTTTAACATGAATCACTGTTAATGTCATGGATTATACAATTGTTTTAGACAAATTCCATTTTTTAATGGGAAGGTAATCTATTTAAGTTTGGCACGGACCTCATAGAATTATTTACTGATTGAATAATGTCATAATGTTGAATTTAACAAGTTTAGCCTTTTCTCTTACTGGTTTGCTTAATGGGAAAATGTTTGTAGCTTATTGGTATTATTTCTTCTTAACATATGGGAGCACCAGACCCTGGTGTCCAAATGAGTAAGCAGCAGGTCAAACATTTTATTTTGTTTTTGTGGACAGATGACTTGTGCATATTCAGGCATCTGTGGCCATTTTGATAATGAAAGCAAAAGGACTGATCGCACAAATTGGTTTTGCTTGATGATTAAGTGACATGAACTCTTGTGATAAGATTTCTAGTTTGAACACAAGTTAAAAATCCATTTTATGTGAGCATTCATTTAAACTCTGTTGTTTTGTTCAATATAGATTAACAGCCAAACCATTCTTTATATACATATCTGATGAATTAATATATACGATTTGCAAATACAGCAAAGCTATATTAATTTTGAATGCATGAACCTTTACAGAGTATTATTCTTCCAGAGCTGACTGGGATCACTTTATTAATAGAATAGCTCATTCTCCAGTTAGGAAAAATACTGAGATAGTATTAATCAGTTATTCCCTTCTGTGTTTTGTCTTTTCTACTTTCCATAAATTTTTAATATACAGCAGTACCTTTATCCCAATCCACTCTGCCAACATATAAGAAGCTAGAGGATGCAGCTAAGCCTATTCTTGGGAAGAAGGTTAGGGTAGAAAGATAAGGATCAGGACCAGCAGCATAATATCAGATGACTGACTGTAATGAGGATTGATTCTGTGACCAAATCGAATGGCTAAACCTCCCAGCCCTTGCTCTGCCAAAGAAGAATCAACCCTCTTACATGCTGCAATCTGGACATCAAGCCAGGCGGAAACTCAATCAACTAAAAAATGGAGAGGCAAGAGCAGCTAATGAAAACCACCACCTCTATTCCAATGCAAAGGCAAAAATAAATGTAAACCACCTGGCTGGCCTCTTTGCCTTTAGACTGGGATGGATTACAGTAAAAAAGACACATAAGCACCTGCAGCAGCTGGGATATGGCAGTGTGTTCCACATGTTACCTCTCAGCTGAAACCTGTTGTATCCAAATTAAGATGTTGAGTCAGAAAGCTCATTAGGCAGAGACCAAGCAAGTGGTGTGAGCACATGTGATCTAAGGACTGCAAAATGGATCCACCTGCACAGAGGAAAGGTGGAAGCCTGAGATCCAAACTGCCAGGGAGCCTTTGAAGTTTTCCGCACCACTGGCACCTATTGTTTCGTGTTGGCTTAGCCTGGTCTGAGTCAAGGACACGAGAGTGGTTTGCACAAGGCTGACAGTCCTGCTCACTGAACAGTGAGCCCATTAGGCTTCCTATGGAAACCTGGGAATAGGCATAGCAAGGAAAGTTTAGTAATACATTTATTCTAGTTGCTTATTCTGAATTATGCTGGAAAGCTGAAATGAGGGGAAATACTCTTTTTCTAACCCTGAAGGTAATTAAAATACTGATGAAGAAACATTAATTGATGGATAAGCAAAGTCTGTGTATCATTTATTAAATTACAATATATAAGGAGTGATTACTTAAGCACATGAGATTGTGGTTATACCTAAGCTAATCAAAGGATATTAAATGTATATATGAAATGCAGACAAACTATGGCACCTTAAACTGCACATGCATTACGCTTGAACAAAAGAGATCCATACCACAAGAAGACCATAGTATTTATAGATCCTAGGATAGAATAGCTAAAGGCTCAGGGACTCGGGTTCCATTTTGCCACAACAGTTGTGTGATGCTTCTCCTTGTCCAGTACAAAGAGAAATCCCACCCCGGGTCACCTGGCCAGGCTATTTAACTGTCCAGATGGAGTGTATAACAGCTATTCCAGACTTAAGAGTCCCTACTCAGATACATTTGCAATCTAAGGGAAAAGAGGAACAGAAGTTGTATTCCCTTAGAGGGAAACTAAGGCAGTGTTTTGTGTCTATATAAATAGCAAGTTACTTGTGCCCCTCTGAAGTCTGAAAATTAGACTGCAAGAAAGGGGAAGCTTGGAACAGAGCCCGTATTTTCTATATCCCAGTACTGTACAAGAGGACTGTCTTCTGGCTAGTGAACAGTCAAAAATGAAAGTTAAGATATGGAAAAGTAAGTAAAATGCCATCCTAGTCTTTTTATCAAGCCTAAGAGCTTTTATGAAACCTCATTTGAGTTTCCTCAAATATTTATCTTATGCAAACATCACTGTGCATTAAAGGAGTTTGTTCTTGTTCTGGTAGCAATCTCAGTTGTCATCTGATTTCACTCAAAAACCACTTTAGGCTTTGTAATAAGACTCCAAGGTATCTGTAAAAGCAATAATTTCAGAAGCAAGTACTTGTGCCTGGAGTGTCCTTACATACTGGTATCAGTAATAATGCAGCTGATAATTTTACTTTGCTTTCACTCGATGATCTGAGAGCAAAATACTATGAGTATAAAGTCTGTGAGGAGAGCCATGCAGTTCAGTGCCAGATTTCTAGACCCTCTAGTCTTTTCAACATGTGTGATGGTAACCTCCAAAGGGGAGGATTCAAACCTGCTCTGTAAAACTTGTAGAAATAGAAAGCAGCAGCAAACTTTATGAAGTAATGTCTGCTTTACATGGCATGTTAAACAAACAATAAAGCAAAGCAATGATTGTTTAATGTAAAAGAATATTGAAGAGAAATATATTAAAGTGTATTTAATATGACTGCAGTAGGTTTAGGAGAGCAATGAAACTTCTTGGGGAAAACTGTAAAACAGTTAAATGAGACTGGGATCTCATTAAGTTTTTATGTGGGTATGTTTTGGTCAACACACACCTTGTAGGCAATCTTTTTTTTTTTTTTAAGCTTTGTAGTCTTGCTATTACAAATGCCCCATTGATCAAACACCAGGCTCAAGATTTAGATAGCAGTGTTGTAATTAAGTCACGGCGTAGAAAATCTCCAAAAGGATGACTGTAGATTTTCACTGAAAATTTATCAAAGTTCAGTCACATTACTGTCTTGTACTCTATTTTTTGCTACCGTGTATTCTAATGCCTGAATTAGCACAACTCCTAATATCGCTACAAAACTTTCCAATGCTATGCAATCTACTTTTGTTTTTGTTTTGCTTTTAATTCCCCAATGGCAGAAGTTTCATATTTCACCCAGGCACTGGTAATTAGCCAAGGAAATTATTTAAAATGCCAGATGTCACATATTAAATATAAATAACCTATGACCTTGTGTGCAGAATGCAAGCCCCTTTCCTATATGACTGCTGAATTTAACTTTCTTCAGCATAGGCTCAATACTGAAATATTATCTTTCTCCTACAGAACACCATTCTGCTTGCTTAAACAATGGATGTGCCTTGTTAGCTGTAAGAGACATGAGGGCTGTGACGATTTTGTTTGTATGCCATTTGCAAATGAGTTTAGGAGTATTAAGTATACACATTGATTAGGAAATGTCCCTTGTTGTACTCACACTTTCTTCAATAGCAGCTGTAAAAGGCATGACCATTGCTGCAGCCAAGGAACACTATCTGCTCAATCCAGGAGCCTCTCTCTGCGCTTTCTCATCTGCCCTTTCTGTGCCACGCTGGTGTGTGTGGCTTTTAAACAGGTCCAGATTCAACCACAAATGGGAATGAGATCAAGCACATGAAATGCAACCTTCTGCTTTATACTCCTAATTCGAGGCTGTTTGGTTGATTGAATCATGCAGAACGAATGCCTGACCATGCGTCTTCCAAAGCCTATTCTGGCTACAATTGCACAGCTGGCTTTGATTTGCTGCCCATAGGAAAGGGGGAGGAATCCCTGTTACTCCAACACAAATACAGATCTGGGATGTGGCTGCAGATCCAGAATTCCTAGCTACCCAGCATCGGGTGATGTGTGGAAAATAAAACACAGCACAATGTAGCCCTCAGGATTTTGGAGCCGAAAGTCACAACACGCCTAAAAAATAGCCACAGTTTGGAAAGGATTCAAATACCACAGGAAGCGCGTTCCTTCCTTCTCGAGGCACATGCAATAACTCCAGCTCCTGACCAGATCAAGGTGTATCCCCATCTGGATGCAATAACACAGCCTAGAAGCAGCAAGGACAGAAACCACCTATGCATATTAAATAAATGAATAAATAAAAGCAACTTCTCCTCACAAAACCACAAGTGAAACAAAGTTACCCTTGTTACTGCCACCGTGTCATTTCTCAGTAGCCAACAAGGGCCAAATCAGCCATCCATGCCCTGGACCTCAAGCACAGAGGTTGACATAATTCCCTGGAAATCAGTATGAGCTTACTCACGTCAGTTGTTTTACCAACTCACTCCCAGTCACACCCCAATTACTCTTTAGCTGTGTAGGAGAGGTTTGAAGGTGTATTTCTCTTTACAGTTTCAAATGCAGAAAGGATGTGCTTTTTGGTGCAGTACAACAGAGTCAGCAAAATTAAAGTTATGGTGAAGACCAGATAAAGGATAATGTTGGCAATGGAAGTACTGGACTCAAAGACATGTATCTGCTTTTTAAGTAAAAAGCTTCATAAAGTTTATTGTAAATCACTTAAAATACCACCTTACCTTTTACATAAACTCTAAATTCTTATCTTGTTAGCTAGGTGGTCATGTCATAACCAATTACTTTTATTTTAGGACATATAGTCCATTTGCTTTTTCAATTAACAGCAGTAGGTAGGACTAAAAGCAATACTTCATGTCCTGCATATATCATACCTTTCTGAATGAATAGTGGAGACAAGAAAAAGGGGAGACAAGATTTATTTTACAGTTAAGGGAAATGAACAAGTCATTAATATTAAAATCTTTAATTTAGCATATCCTTTAGAAAGATACTGTGAGCATCTTATCAAAGAACATGGATCAAATACTCATGTTCAAATCCCCCCTTATGAAGAGAACAAGTTTGATTGTATTTTTCACCAGGGATATGCATAATGAATAATCTACTGGTATAACAGAACAGGAAACTGCTGTGGTTGCTCCATTTGCTGTAATCTGACACAACAATTATTTAACAATAAGACAAAGTCTAATACAGGTGCTTTGAAAAGCAAAAAATTACCCAAAAGTTTTTAGGCAAAAATTAGCTGTTAAAAGTCATTTTATGTATAGTCTATTTTACCAACTCATTCATTGTAGATCTGTTTTCATTGAAGAATGTATGAGGGTTTTTCTTAACCACAGTTAATCCAATTACACATACTTTTCCAGCTTGTCTTGCTACGTGACCTTGGATGTAGAGATAAAAAGAGGCTATAGGCCAACTGGGTATGAGCTCCTTATAAAGGTTCGGGCTTCCTTCAGGAGAGGGAATTGTCTACCCTAACAAGAGCATGAATCTTTGGTTTAAGTGTTGCAGGAACAGTAGCTGTATTTGCTTATGTATTTTCAGTAAGGAAATAGCTAGTGGTGTGTGGGAAGTGACAACAGCAAGGACAGTGCTTTACACGATAAGTAAAAAACATATGGCTGCTTTTGCACTAGAAGTAACTTCCCATTTTGGGCAAACTCAGGCAAACTCCTGCTGTCCCAAGTTCTGCAAAGTATTTTTTAATATTATGTGTTCTGTTTCCTCTAGAATTGCAATGTCACAAAGTAGCTTTTCATTTAGGCTTGCTTTCTTCAGCACGGATTACTGACCTTCCTCAGAAGTGCACAGAGAGAGAGAATTCACAGAGAATTCACTGCACTCCGTTAAGAGCCTCTGGATTGAGGATTATTCACTGTAGCTAATTCCTCTCCACATGAGCCTTCTTTTCTCACTTTCATTCACAGCCTCTAATGAGAACATCCAGGTACAAATGCATGCCTGGGATTATGACATGCCTGTTTGGATCTGTCTAAACAGCAGCAAACATGGAAAGACACTGTGCACAGAAACAATCAGAATTATTTTAGAATCAAACAAGATTAATCTCCATATAGCCACAGAGTCACAACACACTAACTAGTTCCGCTGATTTTTCAACCGAGTAATGAAACCTTAGAGATAGCAATGATATTTCTGGTTAATTTGAGTTTCACGTTCCATAACAAATTAGACTGTGAATATTACATAACTGTCTATAGGCAAACTTGAGTATTTGTGAGCAGTACTTTAAATCCCATCAATGCTCAAGTTACAGCACAAACCTAAAATCTTCCTAGATCAAATGTATTAAGGATCAATGTTTTACTAATTCTACAGCAAGCAGTAACTGTTTCATTAAGTTAGAACTATAGAACAGAATCATTTAGATTGGAAAACACCTCCAAGATGATTGAGTCCAACCTTTGACCAATCACCACTTTGTCGACCAGACCAGAGCACTGAGGCCATGTCCAGTCCTTCCTTGGACACCTCCAGGGATGGTGACTCCACCACCTCCCTGGGCAGCCCCTTCCAGTGCCTGACAACCCCTTCCATGAAGAAATTCTTCCTCATGTTCAAGCTGAACCTCTCCTGGCACAGCTGAAGACCATGTCCTCTGCTCCTGTCATTGATTGCATGTTTGAAGAGGCCAACCCCCACCTGGCTACACCCTCCTGTCAGGGAGTTGTAGAGAGTGATAAAGTCACCCCTGAGCCTCCTTTCCTCCAGGATAAACAACCCCAGCTCCCTCAGCTGCTCCTCACAGGACTTGTGCTCCAGACCCTGCACCAGCTTGGTTGCCCTTCTCTGGACGTGCTCCAGCACCTCAATGTCTTTCTTGAAGTGAGGGCCCCAGAACTGGACACAGGACTCAAGTACTCATTTTAAGCTCCCCTCAAGTTGCTCTATGATTTCTTAGACTGCAAATTCCAAACACATCAGGACAGTTGCAGTTTCTGTACTGCCATCTCCTGCGGGGGACAGATGCTCCTGCTGGAAGAACAACTAAATTCTATGTTTTGTTTTGCCCTTCTTTTCGTCTTTCCACTTTAGTGCAAGGCAAAACTATAGATTATGGTATATTATTGTGCAGGCAGAGCATCCTGAAGCTTCTGTGCTCTTCCTACTGACTGCTGAGTTCCCACCATTGATAACATATATTGCTAAGGAATATTTTATTTAATTTTCTTATGGTTAAAAACTTTTAGGTGTAGATCTCACAAGATGCAAGGCTGTGAAGAAACTATTCCATGCTTCAAAATTCTTTTTGGGATTGGTTTCAGAGGAGAATTCCCCACAGTTCCATAGCCTTGGTGCAGCAGCTGTGGTGACCAGAAAGTGAAGTGCATGAGGAAGTGCCACAGTGCAAGCCAGGGTGGTTGGGCACTGGGACAAGTTCCTGAAGGAAGTGGTCACAGCACCAAACCCGCCTGAGTCCAGGGAGCGTTTGGACAAGGCTCTCAGGCACATGGGGGGTTCTTGGGGTTCCTGTGCAAGCCCAGGAGTTGGGGGATCCTTGTGGGTCCCTTCCAGCTCAATGTTGTGTGGTTCTGTTTGCTTGACTGCCGCTGTTCCCACTGAGCCGGGAGGCAAGCAGCTAACAGCTCAAGAGTCCCGGAGCCAGCATTAGTTACCCAAGCAACATTCCTCAGCTTACGCCATCCTACCTAATTACTCGAGTCATTAATTGGTGCCAAGAGCACCACCTATTTACATGCGGTGTTTTAGAAAGTAGCACTGCGCACGCCGCAAGGGAACTCTGCTCCTTTGCTCTCACGTGGGGCCGTCTGCGCTTCGCAGGAGAGTTCAGAGAGCGGGGCCGGGGCCGGGCTGTGGCTCGGGCGGGCGCGGGGCTCGAACCCGTGTCCCCCGGGCGCGGGGCGGGCGCTGCTCGGCGGCGCTGGGCCCGACACGTGGCACCGCGCCCCGCGCGCGGCC
>VZTJ01004023.1:1125070-1268811 GCA_013397795.1 Orthonyx spaldingii | reverse complement strand
GCCCGGCCCCGGGCCGCCGCTGGGGCCCGCAGGTGCGCCCCGGGGCCGGGGGGTCGGTCGGGTTCCTGTTTTCCTCCGGGCGAGGCGGGGAGGGCAGCGGGGGCTGCGGGAGGCGGCAGCCCGGGGGGAGCGGCGCCGTCCGTCCGTCCGTCTGTCTGTCCGTCCGTCCGTCCCTCAGGCCGCGGCCGCTGCCCGGCGCCGCTCCCGTGCCTCCCTCGGCCCGCGGGACGCGGGGGCTCGGGGCGACGGGCCGAGCCGGCCGGGCCTCTCCCCGCCGTAACAACTTGCTTTGGGAAAAGAAACACACGAACTCGCGTCGTGCGGGAGGAGCCGCCCCGGGCGCGGTGGCTCCGGGGGGAAAAGGCCCCGGTTGGGTCTGGTGGCCCCACGCCCCCCGAGCCCGGGGAGCGCGGTGGGGCCGGTGAGGAACAGGGCAGGGAGCAGCGAAGTGTTAACGGGGCAGGACCAGAGCCGTGCTCGGGCTCTTGCGATTAAAAGTTTCAACCGAAGTGTTCCCCGTATCTAGAACGTCCCAGTTACCCCAGTGTGTTCCTGCAGACTTTGTGTACGTGTGGATGGGCGAACACCGCGTGTCGAGATGGAATGGCTCTTTGGGTCCGCGTACATCTCAGAGTGCTTCCATTTTACTGTGTTTTGTAGTATTGGAGCCTGAAAATCTTGTTTTAAAAAGCTCGTATTTCTGTAAACTGCGGAAAACAAAGTATTGCCTGTGAATTATGATGTGAAGAATCAATAAGGGCCAGCTGTGCCTTGTTTAGCCGTACCGGTTTGATGGCTGCGTGCTTTATTTTCTAACCTACTTGAAATAAGTATTATTGGTAATGGGCTGTCTTATGTCTAAGTGTTAGATGATAAGAAAGCTCTGAAACATGACTGTATCCAGGCTAAATGATGCAGCCATGTTGTTTAGTTCTCTGACTCGACTGTCTGCCTAAGTTAATTAGAAAAAAATTTATTTGATACCGTCTGTGTGCAGACACTTGGGATTAACTTTTTAGAAAACCCTTAACTTTCTTGATGTTCAAATTTAATTTGCAGATTCGTTCAGATAAGGAAAGTTTTCTTTGCCTGTTTTCCATCTTAGTGGAAACCTTAGTGAAGGGGCCCTGAATTCTGCAAGCTAGATAAATGCATTACAGTACTATATGAAAACAATGAAAACCATGTTAAGAAATTACAACAAAAATAATTAGCACCCCTATTTCTATTATTTTGACATAAAACTGATAGCCTAAGTTATGTTCCTTTGTCGATGATAGATGAGAATGAGAGAACAAGTTGCTCAAAAAACTAGAAATACTAGTGTGGTATCAACTCACTGTTATGATATTTGTATTTGGGTAGCATTCTTTAACAAGCAGTTAAGATATTGCTCTGAATACAGAGAGTTTTCCATGCTTGATAAGTCAAAACTATTCTTATGTCAAATTTTAAAATGTGATATTTGGACCATGAACTAATTTGTTTGCTCTAGCTTTCAGTAAGAAATCCTGCATCTGCATCTGAAACTCAAGTGATTTTACTGTTTTGTAGAATTCTGGAGATGGTCTCGCCTGCTGTGCACAGATGTGGCCTTCGGGGCAAAGGGTTAGAGTAGGGCTCTGCCTTCATGTGTTCTGTTAAAATTATTGCCAGAGCTCATCTGTTAATTCTGCCCATGTATTTTACATATGAAGAACTAGAATTCATGAGAGGTCCCATATTGGAAATCTATTTTTTCCCTTACCCCTCTTCCAAATATATTAGTTAGATGAACAAAGAAAAAAGTTCTTAGAGCTCCCTAAAGCATCTCTTTCATAATCCCATATCTCTTCCTTCAATGGTGGTGTCCGTTGTGCTGCAAAGTAAGCATAAGGGTATTTTTTTTCAAATGAATGCTAATAATAAAACATGTAGGTCACAGGGAAAGTTGCTTAATTTGAAATAAATAATACTAAAATTACTAAGTTTTCCATGATCAGGGAGAACGCCTAAAAACACATTCTCATCCTTCATGCTCTATCTCTAGACTGGCATTCTGATGAAAGAAGTGTCTGGTACTAAGTTCTTGTGCAAATAACATGGAAATCTATGTTAATGCTGTCTTTTATGCTGAGACTACTCTAGTGTTGTGAGGATTTTATTCTTTTATGTAAGTATATACAGTAATATGTTTAGATTTAACTGTGGTTGTAATCAAAAGCTAGGAAAAGTGAGCTATTCTTTTAGTTCCCTGAAATACTTTTGGTATCTGAACTACTAAGAAAGTGCTAATGCCAGGCAGTAGATTACTCTTTTTATGATGTTTAAAGGACATTAAGAGGAATTAAATCAGCTGAAATCTTTACTTATTACACAGAAAAATTTCAGTGGGTTGCAGAATAGCAGGACTAACATTCGTAGTTTTGTGCAGAGTGGCAGGACTTGAGACCTCTGTTCTGCAGTGGTGGTGATTTGCTTGATCTGAAAGTTGTAGTTCCTGCTGCAGAGGAGAATGCATGAAAGATGGTGTAAAGATGCTTGAAATCCCTGGTGTAATGCTGCAGTCTTTGCAGCATACTTGGCTTGAAATTAAAGGGGTAGCCCATTTCATGTAGTTTTTGAGTGGAGGTAAAAATTTCCTCAGGTAATTGCTAAATTAAACATTCTCAAAAGCTCTTCAACTTCCTTCAAGTGGATGTTAGGTGCTCAGTACTGAGCACCATCTGCAAAATCTTGCCTCCTGTTTCTCTCATTTAATGTCCTTGTCCTAAAGAATAAAGAAATTGTCACTTTGGTTTTGCAGGGTTAAACACTAAAAGTATTTGGTACCACTCTAGGTCTTAATGAGCTTCATCCTTTTATGACCAAGAAATTCAAGCCTCCAGTCCCCAAAGGATCACTACAGATCACTCTGAAGTGAACCACATCTCTTGGTGTGCTCTTTGTTGCACAATTTTGGGAAGCTGCAGTAGCATCTGATTGCTATCAGTTGTGTTTGAAATGTCCAAGTGAACATGTGCATTACAGAGTGTTCAGGTCCTCCACAGTCTGCTGAAATAGATTGGCATGCAACTGTCAGTGAGAGTGTTTGATGTGCCACCTGGTTTGGTCTTTTTGGTGAAGAGATTTTTGGGATGTAATAAGTGACACTTGAATAATTGAATTTAGTTTGAATACTTTTGTAATGATGCCCCCATTCCCTTCACCACCACCACTTTTGCAATACTATTCAGTATAATTTTGGGAAGTTGTCTAGAATTTATTAAGCAATTAAACTGCATTAAGTTTTTCACACTGCTGAGGACACATTATACTTTTTAAATGCCAAGCTTTGCAAAACGGAAGCAAATATGAGTTGCTGTGATATTTTCTGTACCTGAAGTTTTATTTCAGGGATTCATCTTCCCTTTTAAAGCATGAGGTTTTACAAGGTAAAAGCTGTTCTTGGAGTATATAGTACTAAGCTGGGAATTTGGAATCTTGTAAGGTTCTGTATCATGCAAGACTGTTTGTTATTGGTGTGTGAAATCGGGACTAACTTAAAATTAGAGGCTACAAACTGTTCAGTGTTCAGAAAATGAATTATTTAATTACTTAGGAAATTCTGACAGATGAGTTATTGATGCTGCTGTTCAGAATCCTGGCTAAAATGTTCCTGTTATTTCTGATTAAGTATTATAAGAGCTAAAGAGTGGCTAATGTTTTGTTACCCAGTGAAACAAAGTAATATGTGAGTTTCACTCTAACTTCCACCTTTTGGTCTTGGGTTATGAAGTAGAGAAAGAGAAATTAATACTTCCATGTAAGTAATCTTCCTTGGTTGATTTTGTTTATTTGCTTTCCCACAATATGAGTACTTTAAAAGAACTGATCAAACTACCCTCCTTGGACTTCAGGTTCATAGTATTTTGTTTTCTTGGAAACCATGAAATAAGCTGAAAAGGGGTTCTTCGTATTTCCTGTGACTTAACATTTGGTTAAGTAATACTATTTAGTAATCATGTTACAAATGAATCTTACAATCTCTCTTACTTTTCTCCTGAAGAGTATGAAAAATATCCCAATTCTGGGATGAATTTAGTGATGGTTCAAAACATCTTTGTGAGCTGCAGCCTCATTCTGGATAAGGATGCTATGTGTGGATTTGGCTGTTTCATTGATTTGAAAACTTCTATACCTGTTCTCCTTTGAGATTTTTTTCCTTTAGGTTGGAGCTAGTAGGTTATTAGTTTGTTACTGAACATTGGACTGAAATACACATTTTGCTCTAGTGACTGTCACAGTAATACCTGGTCTTTTCTTTTGAAGGTTTTTGTGTCAGACCTTTTTCTGTGAGCATCCACGAGCTTCTTGGGCTGCTCAGCAGTTGTCTCCTGCCCACACACCAAGTGCTCTGAAGTGATGATAGGTGCTGAATTTTCCCTCAGCTAGGCAGAGCTCTGTCGTAGCAAAAACTGACACTACATATGTGTCATTGCATTTAGATTTGTCGTAGAAGTCTTAAAACCGCTGATCTGTACTGAACCACCACCACAGTACTAGTCTTTATAGCTTTGCCTTGATCATTAATATGTAAAGTATCCTTTTTCCCTTCCTAAATGTGTATTCATGACTGGTATTGCTGTCATGGATTGTTGGTAGAGAGTAGAAAACAGCCAAAGCTGTTGATGGGAGTTTGCAGCATGGTTGAACTTTTTGTCCTTTTCCCCAAGATGGTGATTAAGGTAAGTAATCTTAAGAAAGTCAAGTTGTGGTAGAAAAGAGAGTAGTCTTATAATTAAATTGAGTGGAAAATTAAGGGCTGGATGCTGGCAGTAGCTGTGAACTTGAGGTGTGAGTTGACTGAGGATTGCTCTTGGTGAAATTCGGTTTTGTGTTCATGTAGAGCTGGTCCAGAACTGTTGCAAAGTTTGCTTTCCTTAGCTGAGTAAGAGGAACTTGTGAGACATCTTCTGAAGTCTTTTTAAGAGGCTATCTTGCACACCTGTATGGTTCACTTGAAGTTTTATTATTTAAAATATTTTGATTCTGTTTAGATTTGGTTGTCTGTATAAATGGGAGGAGAGAAAGTCTTTGCACAAGACTGTAACTGTGGTTAATATGTATAATTTGAGCCATCCATATAAATACAGCTGTCTGTGCTGCTCTGTTAACATTTGCTATAGAAAAGAGTGCACATGTGGGTTAAGAATAGGATCAGCTGGTGCAACTTTAACAAAGGAATGAATGGATAAGTTATTTGAATGTTTTTTTTTTTTCTTTCTTAAATATAAATTACACTTTCTAACAGAAATATTTGCTTATTTATTAGATAACTGAGTAGTAAATGTATTGTGATAAACCACCACTTGCAGGAAATTGAGTTACTATCATTTTATTTTACGAGCTAGTGGATGCTGGTATCTGCATGTAAAAGATTGACACACAGGGACACAATGCAAATCAGTCATATAGGCTGTGGTTATATAATCTGCTGATAGGGGGGAGGAGGGAAAACCAAACAGCTGCATCTGACCAAAAACAGAGGGTCTTGTGACTTCAGGATAACTTAGAGAAACACTGAGGAAGAACCAAAGGAAAATGTGTACTGAAGTGGTATCAGTGGAGTCCAGAATTGCCTGGCAATTAAGAGTAAGAGATTAAGATGGTGATCCTGGCAAGCTGACATGTTTGAATGTGTTGTGATTTTTCACAGTATTCTGGATAAATGAAATCTTGCCTATTTGAAGCTTGACCAGGATGAGACCATTCAGGGAAATTGCCAAAATCTTTCGTGTAGTGTTGCAAAGCAGTTGTAGTTGCAGATAAGCCAATTGAATAACTTTTCTCTTTTGGCAGTGTAGTTCTTTGATAACTACATAGTGCATCAGGAGGCACTAGGTAGTGAGTCACTGTGTAGTGCAGGGATTTAAAAAAGGTCCCTGGTTTCACAAAATGTTACTTATTTTGTTCATGAATTCATAGTTGCACATCACTCTCTGTCCCCTTCCCTCCCATCTGCATTGTGGGCAGAGTGTAAATGAAAACAAATCCTGAGATTTGGGATGTGTGAGATGGTCAGGGTACAAAAGCATTTGGGCTAGTGCTTTGGTCTTACATATTTCTGAAAATTAGAATTAAGGTCTTTCTTTCTCCAAAGTAAAAAGTAGCCTTCTGCTTAAACCATGACTGTTCCATGCCTTTGGTCTGTGGAAGCAGTTTGTCATATCCCACCTGAAGTGTAGCCAGCTCAGTAATGTTGCTGCGAACGAGAGAGAATAAATTGGAGTAGATGGGGCCTGGGTCAATAGTAAGCAGCAGTTGGGCTGTTCACAGCAATAACGTAAATACAGGAGTTGTTGCCTCAAGCTGCCCTAGTGGGCCAGGGAAGTACGTGGAGCAGACTTGGCAGAGAGCCCAGCCAGTAAAACAACATCCAAGTCCTTGCATTTGTCCAGGCATGCCATGTGGGGTTCGAATGACAGTGGAATTTAAGATGAGTGAAATGATCAGTAAGGCTAAGTAAAACTGCAAGGCAGGAGCAAACTTATTAACAAGCCAGCATTCTCTTCTACCTTTAGTACACCCATCTGTGAGTATTCCTGTGAAATACTGGCAAAAGAGAACATAAAAAAATCATAGAACTGTTCAAAGTTGTTCAGAGAATATGAATTTGAATCTGAAGCACTGCAGGTCTGGTGGAAGGAGAGAAGAATGAACTTTCTGGGGATCTGACTACAAACCCATGATCTTTCAGCATTAAAATAGAACTCTCTGTGTGGTTCAAGTTGGTGTTGTGTGGTGATTTTGGTGGGTTTTTTAAGACAGAAGCAAAAACTTCATTTGAGGTTGCATGAAAGATGTTGGTAGGCAAAAACATGAGCAGGTACATACTGCTAATTTATTAATACCAGAAATGTAGAATCATATTATTCATATTAATATTTAGATTAATAGGAATTGCATGCTTAAAAATGGCTTCTCAGGCTGCACTTTGAAGATTAGTCATCGCTTCTAAAAATGAGAAATATTTTTAATATAGAAGTTCTTGAATGGACTTGAATATTTCTGGTGATTTTTGAGGTTTTTTAGCAGGTTGGTGGAGAGGGTTAGTGAGAGTCTTCATGTTTTAGTGGCTGCTGACATTGGTTTTTTGGGAAGAAGTGCGGTCAGAAATGTTTTTTTATCCTAGATTTTAATTTTTTTTAATGGTTTTGGAAAAAATGGAAAGACGACTTAAACATACTTTCAGGGCAGCAGTATTTGTTCTGTGCTAGAGAGGGAATGGAATTATGACTGATTGTAGTCAGGCCAGGGCAGAAACTGTTACCTTCTAACTAAAGTTGTTTTACAGCTCTGTATCTTAATACCCAAAATGAAAGCGTGACAGAATGACAAACTGCTAATCCAGTCATGTTGCATTTATTAACCATTGTGACAATGATTCATTGCTTTGATGGCTGCATAATGGCCTGTAATAATATCTGCAGTGATGTATAGCTGCTCATGTGTATCTTTAAATGTTTTCTAGAAGTTGTTCCCTGAGTCAAGGACACAAAGGAGATGAGGAGATTCAGTAACTATGATTACAAAAGGCTTTAACAGTGTCATTTGGGATAACTGTACTCAGACAACAAGGCCACAAGGAAATATATGGTTTAATCCAAAGAACTACTGGAAAATCTGTCAACATTTTGTATTTTGCATAGCTTGTTTAAATTACGTAAGAGTCTCTGTATTTCATAAGTGTAATTTGTCAAGTTTAATCTTTTGAGAGCAAATGCTGCTGTCTTTCAAATTGCCAAGCCCTTTGGGTTGGGAGCAGGAGGTTAGCCTGATGTACAGCATGTGGTGATACCTCCACTCTGGCTGGAATAAGCACAAACTGTTTAGGACTCTGAGAAGAGGTGCAAGGTTACACTGGCACAGTCATGAGGCATGCTAATATCACCTTCTCTGTGTTTTGCGGCGTCACTCTGAACCTTGCTGAAAAAAGTGGTATTTGTGCTCAGCTTTAGCTTCCTCTTTTTCATTTGGCTGGTTCCAGTTTCTGCCTTTTACTGTATCAATGTAGCAAAGTGAATTCAAGGTGTTTCTGATTCTACGTTCATGTGAGCAGATGGGAAAACAAGGCAGTTTCAGACTGTCATTCTGGCTCGTTACGGTTCTTTGATGTACACAGGCTTTGAGCTTCATGCACCTAAAGTCGACATTTAAGCTGCATGATAAAATATTGTGAAAAGCTGTAATAATTAATGGCTTGAAATACTGAGTTAACTATATAGTACAATTGCCTGCTGTGGAATGGTTGCTCTGTCATGCAGGCCAGCACAGACGTACAGTGCAATTTGGCCAAGGTGAGAAGAGTTCCCAAACGAGTTTGTTCAGATATTGTCGATACCAGTTCTCAGTCTCTGTGTCATGCTCTGTTTGATAATCAGAAAGGGGCATGTCCACGTTTCAGTCTCCCCTCCACTGTGAAACTGCTCCCCACTCTGACATCTTGCCTTGCCTTACTATGCTTTCCTTTTCTACCAGTTTTCACAGAGACCCTGGTCTGTGTCCCATACTCTCTTGTAAACCAAAATACACATTTTCTTGCACACTTCTGTTTTCTTTGACATGGCCCTACTTACACCTTCTGATCTTGGAATCTTGGCTTCTGCTCAGTGCTTGCTTCAGGACTGGGGCAGTAAACTGGCAGTGTGTCTGTACAGAGCAGCAGGTTGCTGTGAGCAAGGTCGTTGTGTTAGAAGTCAGTGGTAAAGGCACCCATGCAGGAGTTAGGTGAGGATTTCAGTTCATTCTGTTTGAATAACTGCAGACCCTTTTGATGGAGTCCGTTGGTTTTGCCCCCACAAAGGAAGAGTTGTGCATGGTAAATTGGTCCACAGTACCAAGAATCTGGACAAACCTGGCCTGCTGTGGCAGCTACAGCACATGATTAATTCCCTTGTTCCCTTCACTCAATATGTGCCTTATCTTCTCACCATTATGCTCAGTCTACTTCCAGTGGGTCAGGCACAGCACACCACTTTTGGAGTGATCAGGCTTCTCTCAGGTCCCATGTCCTACACATCTGAAATGCTCTGGGGTTGCAGGGCTGCAGGCTCTAACAGCTGATCATATAGGATAAGATAATTCATCTTCAGAACAGCAGTGTAGAAGGCTGTTCACACTGTGTGATGGTACCTGCTGTGCCCGTGTTCTGTGCTGTTTCTGTACACTAATATGTCTGAACTACTGGGTCATGTTAAGCTGACTTCTGATCTGACAGTGAATGACAAATGATGCTTCATCATACTGGAGGGCAGCAGCTTCTGTTTTGTCTACAAGGTTATTATGCAGTGAAATACCGTGTCTTCTTGAATGATACAGCCACAGATTAAAAAAAGGAACCAAAGAGGAGCCTATGGAACTTGGAGGCTTTTAAAGCAAGAAGTAGATCCTTTTTTTAGCCTGTTATGAGTATTAATGAATAATCCTTAAATACTGAACCAAAAGCTTTATTAAGTTTTCATTTAAAGACATGCTTCGTAATCAACCAGAAATAGCAGGAGAGCTGGAGAAGGCACAGGTATAAACACTGCTCTGCGCTTCCGGTTTCTATTTTCTGGTTTGCAACTGAACTTTGACTAATTCTCGTTGAATCTTACAGTTACAAGTTGAATTCTTTACCTGCCTTGTACATAACTTTTATCAATGTATCCCAAAGCTGTTCTTTCCCTATTTGAAACGTAATTTCATTACTTCAGTGTGAAGCTGGATGTACACTAAGACAACAGTTCTAGTTTGAATGCATACCAGGCTGAGGCCTAAGGGTTTATTTAGCTGCATGTTACATTTTTATTTGATAGTGAACACTAGTGAACACCTGCAGTTCCTGTCTGGTTGCTTGTTTCCCCCCATGTCCTAAAGCTTGCCATTCTGTCAGTTGTGTGTGTACAGGTGTTAGTGCACTGTAAATATGATTGCCAAAATCATCTGTGTTAAAAGAACCTCTCTTCTCGTTTCCCCTCCCCCTTTGTGTGTGAAGGTGTGTGGGAGGGTGGTTGCTGCTGAAAAAACCTTAGTGTAGTTACACCCCAAGAGCCAGTATGTTCTTATTTTAGTCAGTGTCAGTTGTAAACATTTGATATGCTGCATTATTCTCTTGCTTAAACTGCTTAAACTAGTGCAGCTTCTTTATTCTTCTGTATTTCTACCAAGGATAATGAATTCTTACCCAAACTAGAATTTGGAAAAGACTCATTGATGAGCTCCCACTGTTGAGAAGATTATTCTTTTTTTCTTCTACATTTCCAGTATTCTTGCTGAACAAAAGAAAATGAGTGAAATTTTGACTGGCATGACAGAACTGCCTCTGGCATGTGATTGACAAAAGTAAAATTTATTTTTATCCTTTTTGCGTAGTCTGATATGACCATGAAACAGAGCACAAAACCATGGAAGAGAGTGAACTGCTTCATAAAATGAGACTTGTCCTAAATCATCCCTTTCTGAAAGCTTAAACTTGCAGTACTGCTTCACATATTGCTAAGTTTGGTCTGGAAGGATGTGTTTCCCCCTACTCCACCCTGCTACCTTAATTTTTTTCACAATTTATTCTTTTTCAGTACCGTATTTGGCTTACTAGTCAGTTGTACTCCTTATCAACTAATACACTGCTGTGCTTCAGTTTTGGGGTTTTTTTAAGTGGGGTTTTTTAAAGTTGGTGTTTAAGCTTGTAGGAAGTGTTTCTGGAGAACCTATAGCTTGTAATGGGAAACTGGAGTTAAATAACCAATTATAGAGCTTTAGTGTACCAAGAAGAACTCTGATCAATCGTGTTTTTAAGTGCACAAAAGGAAAACTGTGATTATTAGCTATTTTGTGTTTCCTGTGAAGATTAAGACTCCTCTTTCACCCCAAGAAATATATAAACTGCTGCAGACCTACAGAATAATGAAATAAAAAACCAGCTGCATATGCTTTTTGTCCGTATTTACAAATATTTTTGTAACCGTTGTGTTCAGAAAGAGATAATGGGTAACTGTCACGACAGAACTGGAAAACAGAAGAGTTGGTCATTCTTTTTAAAGCTTGTGAGTGAGACAGACTTGCCTGAGAACACACATGATGTCTGTCAATGTTCAGGTCTTTCACATGCTATTTAAAGGATTTGATTACTGATCCTGTTTTCCCAGTAGTATTTTTATAACACCTAGGTCATATTGCACTTTCTTCGTACCTTATAGCAACTCCCATTGTCTGAAAATGTTTGTTTATGGGCTTATAAACTTAGAATAATGAAGTAGTTTGGATAATTCTGGCACAGGGCTTGTGTTCAGACATTTGATAGTAATTGACCTTCCTTGTCTGGAGGAATCTGGCTGAGTGCACAGCTGCACCGTGTGCATGTGCCAGGACATCACTGAGGAGTGAACAACTGGTGGGCAAGCATTGCTAGTCCTAAATGTGCACTCTGATACAGCAAGTAGCAAGCAAAATGTACTTCAGAAGCAGTTGTTCTGGATATTATTTAATTATATTCCCCAGTTAGACAGCTTATGTTGAAGTGTAGTTAGCAGCTTAGTAAGGGATGAGCCAGCGTTGTTTTAATACTGAACAGGAGCTTCTGCACACGAGTCTGTTTCCAGACAGTAGCAAATGTACATTCAAAATGAGCAACCTTCTGGTTCTCATTGGCAGTGGATGACACACACGCCTGATGTAGGATTGCAGTGAAGGTTCTGCAGCTTTATTTAGCTTATACACTATGCATATAGAGCATCTGCTTATTTTTGTGATCCCTCAGTAGTGAACCTGATTTTTGCAGGGTGGAGAAGATTTCAGTAAATTTCTAAAGACTCATGGCTTCTCTGCGCATAGTAGTGTTAAAAGTCTTAGTAAAAACAAAGCTGAGTTTCTTTTTATGCCATTTATCCAGAAGATCTCCTTTGATCGTAAAACAAAATTTGTTTGACGTGGTTTGTTCTTAGCAAACAGTGACTTGTTTTGTTTCTTTGTCTCCTTTAAAATGCTTACTGGAACAAATGAACTATTAATACTACTTCTAAAACTGAAGTTGAATTTATTGGCCCATAATCCTTCAGTATTTTTTAACCTTTTATTTAGTCCAGTTTTCTTTACTCTGTATTGCAATTATCTTTCTTAGCAATTTATTCTGTTGTCCTTATTAAAGCAAAAGCATTTAGCACACCTGCCTTTTCAGTGTCTTGAAGGGCTTTTGATATGAATGTCACTGCTTCTCTTGGGCTTTGTATTTTGCTGTGTCTGTCCTATCCAGCATCTTGCCTCCATGTACTTGTGTTTTATGCTCTGCCTTCATAATCTGCCCTAGTTTCTGTGTCTTGAGTGCTTTGTTGTATTTTATGGTCAGTGAAGGCCTCATGACTTGGCCAACTTTACTTCTTTATTGTCTTTCCTCCCCCAATAGGATTGTTTGGATATAATAGCTTCTCCTATTAAGTAACCAGATTTCCATAACTCCATTTTTCCCACTTAGGCTTCTCCATAACTCTTGTTTTGCCTTACACTTGCCTATTGCGAGACTTCCCCTTTGTTTGTTTACCCTCTGCTTCTTGAAGCCCTGTGTTGGATTTGTTTTGTGCTAATCTTGCTGCTTTCCATTTTAAGGGTTATCACCTAAGTTTTTTTCATTCTTTCTTTTTCCCCCCAAATTGTATTTGTGTTTGTGTGTTTACTGGTTCTTTAAGATAGGTTAGAGGGCTCTTCCAGATTTGATTCTGTCTGTAATAGGACAAAAATAATTACTGGTAAATAATCTAGTAGAATTAATGGCGTGATTTGTAAAGGTCTTAGTGTTGTCCTTTTTTATAAGCAACTAACAGGTTATTTTAGCACATGAACTGTAAGGGGGAGGATTTGTGTGTGCAGACAGAAATAAATCTACATGTTTATCAATTGTGTCTGAAAATGATTTGGGTGGTTTCGACTTCAAACCGTATTGTGTTCACAGTGTTCACCGTGCTTTTGGGATTGGATATTCATTAGGTTTCTGGCTTCCTGTTTTTTGTGTGTGTGCAGCTGGGGAGGGGTAACGGGAAATTTCTAAAGACAACTCAGGAAAGGTTGTTTGTCAGGAGAGGGACCAAAGAAGCCTGAGTCAGAGAAGTGCTGTCTCCTGTCTGCTCCATCTCTTCTCCTGTTCTTCCCAGCTGGTGTTGGTCATTCTGTGCTAGTCTGATCTCTCCACCTCAGCCATGTGGAACTTAAATTTTGAATGTATGTCTGCTTTTTGTAAATCCCTGTGACACTGAAAGTAGAGAAATTGTCTTAAATATTTTAAGATTTCTTGAGTATTGGTGCAAGAGAAATAAGGCTCTTTGCAGTGGTGAGAGTTTTAGTGCAAACAATGTGCTGCTACTGTTCCTAAAACCATTAATGACAGTAAATGGTTACACACAGGGCTTGAAGACTTCCAACTGCTGTTTTTCTAAAATGTTTTTATTATTATTTCAAAAATTGTGTAACTGTAACTCTTTTATCTCTAAGTTTTGATAAGCTGGATAGTAGCCTTGATTAGGATTGCCTTTTTCTTCCCTTGATCTATGCTTTTATTAATACTGAGTTAGGAAACAGACAACTATGATCTTGTACATTAATACACCAATAGGAAAAACCTATAACCAACTACTGTCTGCACTTCATGTTTTGTGATGGAAAACAGCAAAAGGAAAGGCCCTCAATTAATGTTTTAAAAGATGTTTGTTACCCTAGTGAAAGGACAGGGAAATGTGGTTTTGGTAGTGCTCAACAGAGTGAGCTTGTATTAATTATTTGTGAGACGTGCAATAGTCCTTCCTGAGAATCCTGAGCCTTTCAGTTTGTGTATATTTAGAATTCAGTCTATACTGATTTTTGTGCTCTTAACACATACAATAGTAGTTAATGATATGTAATATGGATAATTGTCATACATAACCATAACATATATAAAATCACACAGTGTTTATATAATATTACTAGGTACTCCTTAAATGCAATTTATGCCTCCTTTAATAGATTTCTTACAGAGTTGTTCCCTGCCCATGAACCTTCAGCCTTTACTTTTTTGAGTTTTTTTGTGAAGTCTGAAGTACATAGTCCGTTCCTTGGTAACAGTGTGCTTTCTCTTCATTTGAAAATGCTTCCCTGTCTCTGAGGAGCTGGTGTTAAGTTTTGTTTCTGGTTTAGTTAATTTTAAACTGATTGCTATTAGTGAAACTGATAATAGACTGACTTCATTAACAAACTAATTTTTTTCATCATGGAAAGGTCTAAAATACATAGCTTCCTGTCTGGATATTTTAACTGATTGTGAGAGAGACTACAATTATTTTGAAACGAATATTAATAGTCTGCTGGTGCTCAGGTTAAAAATCGTTTTTGAAAAAGAGCTAATACCCAGAGAAGCAATTAGTGTCATCTGTCCTGGATTTATGGAAAATTAAAGAGTGAATACCCTATTTACAAGTGGAAAGAAACAAGAGTGGAATCAGTGGCTACAAAATATGAAGAAAAGTTGTATTTTCTACTTTCATTTAGACAAATGTCTCATATTGGCAGTTAATTCAGTACTGAGAAGTGGGGCAAGAAAATCTGCATCAGTGCTGTGAGACAAACTTGCTGATTTTGTTAACAGGACTTGTACTCCCTCTCAATTGCTTGTTTTTCTTTGGAATATTTCCTGTGTTTTGGATAAGTTAGTGAGATCTGAGAATATTTTGTTTTGCCTTATTTTGCTGAACAACTTGTGCTCAGACTTCATGCGACTGCACTGAAAAATGCTATTTAGCATAGGCTAAACTTGAGAGTTTTCTAAGCTACAAAAATTATATCTTAGGAATACGATTCCTCATAATATCTTTAATAATATTCTTTCTTTTGGTTGAATGTTTTCAGTAGCTCATAATCTTCATTCAAGTTTGAGTCACTGTAAGATGCTTTCTATTGGTAAAGTAGAGAAATATTATGTATGTCGTGTTCTGGTGCTTGTAAGTATTGACTGGGCTTACAGAAAGTACCTTAGTCCTATTTGTGTCAAAAAGATGAATTTTAAAGAATTTTTTATTTAAAATGTTTAATTATTAAAGTGGAATACAGTTATGAAAGATGAAGTTTGAATTGAGTATTCAAGCTTAGATTCTTTCAGGATTTCAACCCATTTTTCTGTTTGTGTTATATTTTCAATGACTGAAGATGTGTATAAACTGTGAAATCTGGTTGAAAATAGGATTTGTGATAGAAAACCATACTGTAGTCATATTTAGCTGTAAAAATTGACTGGGGAAAATGTAAAATTAAGAATTAGGTTTATTTTGTGTAACTAGTGTAATGGGAAATGTCTGGGGTGTTGATAACAGTCTGTACCTGAGAAGCAAAGGATTGTGTTTATGGCATTTTTCCAAGTACTGCATTCTGACTCTTACTACTTTTTTTTCTTTTTTAATTTTGTTTTCAGATCTTGAGTCAGATGACTGTGCATCCATATACATCTTCAATGTAGACCAGCCATCATCCTCTGTCAATCAGCCAATTTGCATTCCTCGCCATGGACTGCAGTCTCACTCCTCTCCTCTGACGCCTCCCACAAGACTTCAGAGTCACAAGAACTACGAAGGCCCTTGTGAGGTACCAGAATCCAAGTACAGTCCACTAGGTGGACCCAAACCCTTCGAGTGCCCCAGTATTCAAATCACATCGATTTCACCCAACTGTCACCAGGGGATTGAGGCCAGTGAAGATGAATTACACACAAATGGCACAGAAAATGAGTATATGGAAAGGCCTTCCCGGGACCATCTCTATCTTCCTCTTGAGCCATCGTATAGGGAATCGTCCCTTAGTCCGAGCCCTGCGAGCAGCATTTCGTCCAGGAGTTGGTTTTCAGATGCTTCCTCTTGTGAATCCATTTCCCACGTTTATGATGACGTAGACTCAGAGCTGAATGAAGCAGCTGCTCGATTCACCCTTGGCTCTCCTTTGGCATCACCGGGTGGTTCTCCCAGAGGTCCCAGTGATGAGTCGTGGCAGCAGCCGTATGGATTTGGGCATGCCTTGTCACCTAGACAGTCTCCCTGTCACTCTCCTAGAACTAGTATTACAGATGAAAATTGGCTAAGCCCTAGACCAACATCGAGGCCCTCATCAAGACCTACGTCCCCGTGTGGGAAACGACGACACTCCAGTGCTGAGATTTGCTATGCTGGTTCTCTCTCTCCTCACCATTCTCCGACTCCATCACCTGGCCATTCTCCCAGAGGAAGCATAACAGAAGACACGTGGCTGAACACTTCCATTCATAATGTACAAGGCCTTAATTCTGGCCTTTCACCCTTTCAGTGTTGTACAGAGACTGATATTCCTCTAAAAACAAGAAAGACCTCAGAGGATCAGACTGCCACTTTATCTGGAAAAATAGATATCTGTCCTGAAGAGCAAGGTAACCTGTCATCATCCCTTGAAACTGCAGTAGATGATTGCTCTGGATCTCAGCACACCTTGAAAAAAGACTTGCCTGGAGACCAATTTCTTTCTGTTCCTTCGCACTTTACTTGGAACAAACCGAAGCCCGGTCACACTCCTATATTCCGGTAGGTGATTAGAAAATACTCCCCTCCTGTCCATCTTAAATAGACATATAAATGTCCTTGTATTTCAGTGCTGCATTAAGACTTCTTAAAGAAAGCCTATTGAAGGCAGGTAGATGTTATAATTAGGAAAAAATAAGTTGAGGTACCAAGTACCCACCATCTTTTAAAAATACAGTAGATGCATCGTAAATAGGATTCGTTTTATTAAAGTAAAGTTTGTTCGTGTATATGCACAGAGCCCAGCTGAATTAAATGTCTGTGGATTTTGTACACGCTTTGCAGTTCCATCTAATCTGAGCACTTGACATTTTAATATAGCTAGGGATACTTGACTTACATGATTTTGTAAAACTGGGAGACCACAAAAGAGGAAGGGAGTTCATTTGCTTTTGTGTCTACTTACTTCTTTAGGCTCATATCATTCTAGGAGTAGAATAAAGAAAAAAATTTGTATGCCATGCTGAAAATCATCCAGAAAGAATAGATGTCTGGGCTGTAGTTCCAAGGAATTTCCACTACCCATGATAGAATTAAATAGGTCTTTTCGTTTTGCAGTCCTGGCATGTGCTAGCAGGATGCTTTGTGGAGACTCAGAAGAGGGAACTGGTTCAGCTGGGGGAAAAAGTCCCCCTACCTTCCAGTCTGTTACTTTTTAGCTGGATCAGTTCTGTGATCTTTCAAGTCATAGAGCTTGTATAAATTCTTCAGAAGCTGTCACCAAGCTTGGCTTTTAATAGCTAAATATATTTAAATAATACTTATTCAGCCATTTTGGTATTTTTTGCCTAATTGTGTAACCACAGATTTTAATTTCTCTCCTTAGAACTGTACTGATATTAGTAAATAGAAGTGATTATTTTTTCTTTTCTAATGTTCTTCCACATAACTGTTTATGGATGTAAAATTTAACAGTAAAGATGCAAAGCTGCTGGCTGGAAAAATCTGTTCTACCAGGTCTGAAACTGCTGTGTTAACAGATAAGTTAACTGTCTTCATGTCTGGGTTTTTATAAAATTCCATTGCCATCTGTTAGTAATAGGTGTTCAATCTGTTACTAGAATCTTTTCATTCGAACTAAAACAATGGTGACTGTTGTAACTTTATTGTGTATTTTGGAATTGTATTATATTTATGTAGGGTACTAAGCAGTCCTAAGTTGGCATTTTTGTTAGCTGACAGGCCAACATTGTTCATAAAAACTGAGTGCTGCAGTAGGGTCATGAACATACAAGTCATGAACATACAGGCATGGGGTGTGGATCTATGGTTCTTCTGTGGGATGAACAAAGTAGTTTAAAAAACAGACAGCTCATACCTGTTTCCTCTTGTACTGCGGAGCACTGAGTAGAACTGAATAAAAAGCAATTTTAATGTTTTCATTAAAAAGTAAAAATATTTTTTAAAATGTCAGACTTTATTTAGAAGCTGACACCGAAGAATTTCTGTAAATATAAGATGGGCAAACAGGCAGAAGACAATGAAGACTACACCTATACACAAGTAAACTACATAAATCTATTAAGCTGTGTACATTTGCTGCCAAAAATGTCGGCTGACTATTGAATTAGTGGAAATGGCTGCACTGGCAGCTGTATCCTCAGTGAAATGTTGAATTACTTAGCAGTTGTAGCCTGTTCCACAGGGACTATAGCAATGTGCATCTTCAGTATGTAAAACATTCCATTCTGTCATACAATATTTTAGAATTTTGATTCTTATAAACCAGGGTAGCTAAGTTGACCCTTACATTTTATGAATAAAAATGAAGTGCAAGAAGATTCACTGTTTCTAAATAGTTGATGATAGTGACCAAAAGTGAGTGTATTAGTTGTCATAAAGAATTATATAATTGCTATTTATATATTTATTCCATATTGTATGTACAATTGTATTAATTGTAGTATAAATTACAAGTTGTAATAAAAATAGTTCACTTTTTAATGTCTTGACTGTATTGTCAAGCACACAGTAGTGCATGAAGTGAACTGGAGTATTGATTCCAAGCAGAGGAAGTGCACACCCAGCTGCAATAACTGACCCCAGCTAGAGAAGGGGGTAATTTGCCTCATGTGTTCCGTGGTGTGAAATGTATAGGTAGCACCTTCTGCTCTAAATTCTCTCTAAAGTTTTGTAAATCTGTTATCTACTTTATCTGCCAAGACCTGACCATGTTTTCCTTCTTTCTTCTGTTTTCAGTAAGTGTGCAATGCTTCACAAAATCTAAAAATGTTTAACGTGCTTTTGAGCACGTTAGTCATATTTCACATGCCATGCAAACTGTTTTGTTAGATGGCAGCTTGTTATTTGGTCACAGAAACCCATAATCTGCCAGTCAGTGGCATATGAAAAATGTCTGTGTGTTATGTGCCATGAGTCCCTTTCTGCTCCCTTGTCAGAGATAAGTGTGGGCAGGGGAGGGGGCAGGACCACGGCAGCAATTCCTTCCTACAAGTGAGAGAACTGGGCAGCAGTTCTGTACAGGGAACAGTGGAGGTGTCTGTTGGTGATGTCACTCACAGATATGATGGCAGACTCAGTCATTTTACAGAATATTCAGCATTGAACTTACTTGATAATTTTATTTATTACATAGTTACTTTTGTTACTGTTTAAGATACCTGTTTCTTCCATCCCCAGCCTCCCCACAGGGTGATGGATAAGACGTGGTTTTATCTGTGTCTCCTGTTTTTCCTTCCGCTCTACTTAAAAAACCCCTTTCTTTTTGGGATCTTAATGCAGTGATAGTAGATCTAACCTCCCCACTTGCATTTTACCCCAACATTCCACCAATATGCTGATTTGTTTACTTTCTTGCACACTTACTGTTAGAGTTTGAGTTGTAAGATTTCCAGAAAGTGCAAAAAAAATCAGAAGGTCTGTTTTACCATACTTTTTTTACTTGAACAAGGGGAATAAAGAGAGTCTAGAGATGACCTAGAAATCTCTACTGAGCAGGTGATATAATACAACACCTTTGGTGAGGACTTCACTCTAAAAGTAGAATTCATAAAAGATCAGCAGCATTGCTGGTGCTAACCTTGGCTGTGGTATTACGGGGTTAAGGGCCAGCACTGGTGCAGGTAACCTGGGGCTGTTTTTTAGAAGAGTCATCACTGATGATGCAAGTGAAAATCATGGGCGTTCTGTTATTTTTGCTTTTAGGCTTGTTTTTTTTGTTATCTTTTGCTTTAAACTTAAAATTTTAACATGAATGACTAGTGGAACAGTAGGCTTTAGGTTTGGTAAAGTGGATCTTGAGAATCTAATTTGTGTGTCAAGCAAACAGGCACTTTGCAGGGTAGTAAACTTAATGACTCATTCATTTTTCCTTTCTTTAGCCCCACAGTATTTGATGGCAACAAATAGTGCTCTTGTGTCTAGAAGATAACCAGACAGTATTCATTAATGGTCAAAAACCTTGAAAAAAACCCTAGTTTCTTTTACTTCCCTCATGGAATTCATAGAGACTTACACATCGATTTGAAAACTACTACTTGAGTTGGTGTTTGTCTCCAGACTGTTGTGTCATGAATTTAATCTATGACGCTGAGAAGTGATGGGACATCACGTAGTTTGTTTGTTCTACAAGCAGGCTTTGACAGATATATTTACAGCACAGAAATCTTTTTAATGGTGGGTATGTAATGGCAACTTGTATTTTACTGCTGAAAACTAGGATGGCTGACAAAGTAATTTAGTCCTTCAGAAAAAAAAATTAGTTTAAATAAAGTGGTAGATAGTGGAATACTTGGAAAAGTTGTTTCTCTTGTCTGAATCCTTCTCTTAGAAGTCTAAAGAATAGAGAGGAACAGAATTATGTTCTATTTTTACCATAACTGTATTGGGGCTTCGGTCTTAATTTTAACAAGTCCACTCACATTGAAAGATTTCTATAAACAAAGCTAGTCTGCTGAGTATTTATCACCTTGTTCTGATAAATAGAAGTAACACAAGCTATTCTACTAGCAAAACTTTAAAATGAAAATGTTTGCAAATTACTGACTTTGAAGATAAGGACCCACTTAAGTGAGACAAGAAAAGGAACTTTGAACCTCTTGGGTTTTTAATAAGTGAGGCTATCACTGTAATGTTTACATACCATTAATGAATCCAGGGAAATTCAGGTAGTGTTTAATACAGGACCTTTGTGCTGTACCTGTTATTCATCTCTCCACTTTGTTCTGGGGTGATGGAACAGAGATTTCCACGTGGCAATGCCCTGTACCCGCACTCGGAAAGCATCGTTAACTGTGGCTCTGCTAGGAACAGAATGGTGGCATTTTGAATGTAAATATGTATTAATAAAGTCTATTGATAGGCCACTGTGGCAGCTGGAATGGCCCCAAACTTCTTAACGTCAGAATTCCTCCACCAGGGAGAATATTACTTTGTTCTAGGCAGTGAAGAGAAGCCACAGCAGTATTTTGGCTCTTCAAAAGTTCTTGAAAACCATAGCATTGGATCATAGTTATGATCTGAGATTCTCAGGGGGTTGCTGTGTTGCAACATTGGCTTGTAACAGAATACTCCATGGGTTCATCTCTGCAAAAACTTGGGATGGGGAAAAAATGTGGAATAGCCATTGTATGGTCAGTGAGCTTTTTCCCTTTCAAAATGTTGGGAGGAGCTGTAAGTGGAAAATTATTTTTGCTACAACTAAAAATTAATGAAAGTATCTCTCTAGAAGATCTGGGAATCTCAACCAATGAAGGAAACAAGAACTTTCACAACTATCTGGAGATACTACTGGGTGTCTTTGAAAGGCTGTTACTAGAATTAGTGGCTATAAAGAGGCCGGAACATTTTTATATCAGTTGCACCTATGTTCAAAACCAGTGCTACAAGTGGAAGGCAACTGTTTTTAACTGGATTGTGTTGGTGGATCTCTGTTTTGTTCTTCCTTCTGTCCTACACATGCTGCTCTGGAGCCACAGTCAGAGCAAACCAGCAATCTTGGTTCTGCCTTAAACCTCTTCTTATGTGAGGGGTGTGGAGTCAGCTGTGCCTTGGCCTTTACAGGTCTGAGTGCTGAAGTCTTTATGGACACATTTGGCTGTTCTTATACTGAACATCAGTGGTTTCCTCATCAGTCAGTTCTGTTTTGGAGATCGTGGTTGCAGAGAAGAAGGTATCTGTTAATATTAATAAAATCAATGAAGCGATAGCTTTAAATGCTGCTGCTTCTGCTGAGAATGCTGCTGAAGAGTTCTTTCTTTACTTCGGAGTTGCCTTTAATAGCTGTTGTTCTCTAAAGTGTTTGGTCCTGATGTGATATGAGTATGAGCTTTCGGAAGCTTGTATTAATCAGATTATAAAACTCCCTTGGCATTTCCAGAAGAACATTTGTAGGTTTACAGATTGGTGCTGTTTCAACAATGTGTTAAGACTTGATTTAATGAAAGCTTTAGAATGACTGTCACTCATTACTTCCATATCCTGACATGTGATTTGGTCCTTTACTAGTAGGTTGCTGCATTGCTAATAAGGTTTTTACTCAGGAAAAGAAAAAGAGAAATTTCTGTGAAAGGCTAAGTCCCAAGCTATTAAGACAGTAATTTGGCACTGAACTGGGTAGACTTTAGTAATGAAACGTGGAAAGATCTACAAACATGTTCCTTCCCCATCAAGACTGAAAAGTGAAGGGTTTTAAAACACAAAAGTTCTTTTTTTTTTAATCTTTTGTTTTGAAATATCTTGAAGAAACCCTCATGGTTAGCAGCTGACCTGGGTTCTGAATGCCAAGTTAGATGTCTTTATCAATAGTAGAAAGCTGTCATGTGTGTAGGCTGGGGAGAGAAAGAAAAAGTACTTGTTCATTTCTGAAGCAGCTGAGCTGCTTATTCTTAAACATGTTCCAGATACTTGAAGAGTAGTGCATCACTAAATTTTGAACTTAAGTTCTGCACTATCAGAGATAACTGAAGTTCAGTGCACAGTTTACAGTTGATAACTGTGGTAAGGCTAGCAGTTTTACTGCTGATCCTCACCTAACAGTGTAGACTGAATAATATTTTCTTGAGAATGAATCCTTAAATGCAGTCAGGCTGCCAGCTTCAGACCTACTTTCCCATGTTCAGCATCTGGTACAAAATAGCATTGCTTCATGTCAAAAAGTATTCAAAACATATGCAAATTTGATACCTCTTGCACCCCAAAGGCTGACATGATTTTTCTCATTTGATATTGAATTCTATATAGAACTAAAAAAAAATCCAAGATACCAAGGATGTGTAGACTGTATTCTGTTGGGTTTTTAAATTTATTTAATGTACAATCTTTTGGGTTCATGTGACTTTAAGGTGACAGGGCTGGCTAGGAAGTTCTTACTCTGCTTCCCACCCTTTAGTTCTGCTTGAAGGTGTACAGACAACTGGGACTCTGGTAAATTAATAGGATTAAAAAATTTACATTTGAAAATGAACCAGAGTTAGATCTCTGATTCAGTTCAATGTGTACCTCTATAGTATTCATCTCAAAAATGTGTAAGGATGATGTGAAAGCAAAAATACATAAAACTGATACCCCTGTGGTGCAGGAAGGTGCATGACAGAGTACCCTAAAACCTTTTAAGAATCCACTGCTGCTGAGAAGTTCAGGGTGATAGAGATAGTAAGAAAAATATTCAGAGAGAAACAACAGTTTGGATATCCAACATCAAAAGGGAAGCAGCTGTAACTCTCAAGCCAGCTATATCTAGAAAACATCTGTTTGATGCAGTACAGCCTCAAAAGCTGTGTCATTTACTGGGGAATCTGTTTTGGAAGCTTTGCAATTTTTTAATGTTTTAGGCATGTGCATAGTGTGCTTCCTTGCTCTCTCATGCTGTTATTTTCTACTTGTTTTCAAAGAATGACAAAATCTCGAGACTTTAGGTTTTGTCTCCATGTTTGTTGTAGTGTGCCAAACATTTTTTCTAAAGGTAATGTGCATCTGATACAACTTGTGCCACATTATTGTTAGTTAATTGCAGGAGGAGTAAATCTCTCTGAGATACCTTATGGAGAGTGGTGGTGAGCAACAAATACTTTTTTCTTGACTGAATTTATCATTCAACTTTCAGTACTACCTCCCAATAATTGGTATATAGCCTGTGGTGCATTAACACAGTTCTCTCAGGTACCATATCTGTTCGGTGCATACCAAATATTTTGACACAGAAATTTGGTCATATGGGGGATAAAAAGATTTCCAGAAACACTTAAAAAATTCTCACATGCTACATTTCTTTTTAAACCCTTTTTAGTAGCTTCTAATCCTGACATTTTCTTTCCTTTTTAGACTGAAGATTTGAATCCTTCTCCCTCAGTAGGTATAAAAGTGAATGGCAAGGTGTAGTTGATAGGCAGTAGTAGAATTTAGGCAGTACATCCTGGCCTGTGGTGGTGAGTATCTGGAAGGATTGGGCTTATACTGTATTCGTGACAGTTCCCTCTTTTATTGTTGGCATCACCATCCTCTCCTACCCAGTAAATACTGTTACTGGGAGGACCAGTCATCAGACCTCCTTATGGGGGGAAGAAGCCTCTGCTGTACACTGACTGCTTGGGGAGAGGATTTATTTCTCACATTTCTGCCTTTCAGTAGGAAGAAAGGGAAATACATTCCTCCTCCCGTTGCTCTCAAAAAGGTGCTTGAGGAGAGAAGGTTTATGTTCTAATGCCAGCTCTCTGCTAAAGTGCCCAGTACAGTGTCCATGAAGCAGCAGATCTACAACTGGGAGAGGGTTCTCCTGAGTAGGAGGCCAGAAAGTGGTGCTGCTTCTTCTCCCTCTTTTCCATTCTTAATGACATTTCTGTTGTAAGAGGTAGATGTGCGGTGCTTCAGGCTGAGCCCAAGTCCGTCCAGATACTTCCTGAAGACAGAGATTTCTTTCTTTTTTTTCTTCAGTCCAAACATTTATCTTCTTTCTGAACAGTGGATATGTTTTTATATGTCTTAGCTAAATTCCCCAAAAGGAATCATTTATCTTTCATGGACTTGTGACTATTCATGTTTGTGGAAATTTGCATTGATTAGTGGTGGGGTTTTTCCTGACTTCCTGTAAAATGGAAAGAAATTAAATTGGGCTTTCCCAGATGATGATGCAAACCAGTATTTGTCCATCACTTTAAAACCTAATTTGCTTTCCCTGTTGGTCAGAATAAGGTAGTACAAAACTATTTTAAGAGAAACTTATTTTTATTATAAATGTTTTTCTTTTATAAACAATGCTATAAATGTTCACTTTTAAATATTTGTAAATTAGTTTACCAGGTAATTACTAGCTTGAATCTGATTGTTAATCTTTATTAGAATCTTAAGTCTATGAATCTGTGCAGGTAAAAGTGTAGCTATGCAAACATTGGTTTAGGGTTCTTGCATGTTATTTCTATTACTGTATTTTGTTCTTCTTCCCTGAAGTGACTTTGCTACTGTGTGTAAGGGTGTGTCTGTGGATAAGCTGAACACAACTTCAGGTGTCTTTGTTGCCTGTTGCAGTAAGTCTTTAGGCTTAGATAGAACAACTAGCTTTTTAAAACTTTGGATGATCACATAATGCTCATTTTAATAATAGTTAACAAAAAGCAGTTCTTGCCAAAGAAAAACAAAAGCAGCAAGCTGGAAGATAATAATGCAGAGAGTTAAAACTTAATGACTGGCAGATTGAATTTAGGCTGTTCCCTCTAAACCACATTTGAATTTGCTTGCTGATACACTTAAGGTTAAAAATTGAGTATAAAGGCATTAAAGAGTATCACTGGTAGTGTGGGGCTGGGTGTCATACAGTACCTTTCTTTTGCTCGGGTGCTGGAAAGAAGAAATTCCATTCTAATTGAAGATTTTAACGTACCAGCAAAACTTTGGCATTCTCACATAACAGTTTTAGGCTAATAGCTGTTCTTATTTGGTTATCATTTGTTAGGAAAGTGACATTAGTGTCTGTAATTTACAGTGAAGGCTTTGTTTGTGCTGTGGCCAGATGGCACAGTTCATGTAACCACAGTGTGCTTGTCTTGATTGCAGCACATCTTCATTGCCACCTCTTGACTGGCCTTTACCAAGCCATTACGGGCAGTGTGAACTGAAAATAGAAGTCCAGCCTAAAACTCATCACAGAGCTCACTATGAAACAGAAGGAAGCAGAGGAGCAGTAAAAGCATCTACTGGAGGACACCCTGTAGTAAAGGTAGGAAGTCTGGCTTTCTTGAATAGAAGGTAATTTTTTAACTACAGTAATTGGCATTTACAATGCTGTGAATTGTTACCTTTCATGAAGCTTACAGCCTTTCCTGTAATGATAACTATTTTGAAAAAACCCTAATCAATAAAACCAGTTATTGTTGAGCTAAGAATTAGATGTAAGGTCCTGGTAAATTAGACTGGGCTTTGACATCATATTCTTTTTGGAGAGAAAGGTATGTGGGTTTGGTCTTGTTGGAATAACTGTGTGCACGAGATGTGATGTGCTGCTGTCTGACTTTGAGCATTCAGGTATGTACACAAATATATTGCTGTGTGCTGGGGACACTTCTGGGTTGGTTAGGGATAGTCACTGATGTGTCCTTTAATATCCATGGTGTCAGCTGGCTCACACAGCTTGCCAGGGAACCCACCCTCATTCACTGAACATGGGCAAACGGTGCTGAGAAACTGTGGGACTTCTTAAGATGCCTTGGTTTATGTTTGCCACGTCCTTAAGTGAAAGCAGTGTCTCTATACTTACCTCAATATTGCTTAATGGTCTTTATCTTAGTTCCAAGCCAGGTTAAGACAAAATTTAACTGCTTGTTTAGAAGTCAAATCAGACAACAGTTACAAAATCTTTATAAAACAAAGAGAGGGAAAAAAAAAATCTGGTTACATCAAGGTTACAGCAGGTTTTGTCTTTTCCTCCAAATCCAGAATATTTTATGTTCTTTTCCCATAAAATTACAGTCAGTGTTTCAGTCCTAAATCTTTTGCTACAGTCTATATATTAAAAAATGTATTGGATATATTTATCCTCTTCCAACAGTTGGAAGTAACTCATTACTATTGGAGACCAGATGCAAAGTGCTAATAGGATTGGCATAATCAGTCCCCATTCTTTCTCCTACTCTTACTGTAGTATAAACATGTTATCACTTTTCCTCCTTGTAGTTTATTCCTCCTCTCTGGCAAGTGAATTCTGTCACACTCTGTAATTACATCATTACTTTTCATCTATATAGATGAAGATATACCAGCAGAATTTAAGTGTCTTGGACTATCTGCTGTTCTTAATTTGCCTAAGCAACCTCTGCTTTCCAGGCTCTTCATCTGATGAATTTCTTCCATCAACCTGATTCCTAATCATATTCTTTGGGCTGTTTATCAAACTGTTTCTTCTCTCATAGCTTACCTTGAACTTTTTCATTGCACCTTTTTTCCTCTCAAAGACTTTGTATCATTCCTTTCTCTCCCTCTAAAAGGGTTGGTTATCTGCATCCCATCTTCTTTCTTGAATGTCTTTCCTTGTTTTTCCATTTCCGTTCTTAAGCTGAGCTCTTCATCCAACTTTCATATTCCCTGCAAAGTTGCTCAGTGTTTTTCTTCTCACAATACTGTGGCCTAACCAGCTCCAACTCTCTCCTTTTGTCAGACCTACTGGATTTCTTAGCAAAGTAGAGCCAAGGGTCAAGTGCTTATTAGGGAAGTGTGTGCTGCAAACTAGAATAAATTGAGGATGCCTGGACTAGGCTGGAATTGGAAAGCTGAAAAGACAAGTTCCTTCATGTGGAGTATTGTGTTGCTTTAGTCAGTGGAGGACAAGTAGACACAACTTTCACATGCCAAGGTGCTGGCAGTGGAATTTAACACATCATTAATGAGGACAGAAACTTGAGAGATTTTAGCTGACAAAATTAATCTTTCCTGAACTTTTGTGAACAGCATTCAGTATTTTTATTTTTTTTCTCTGGGTGCTTATGTTTTGCACTTAATATTTGCATTAAGGGAATGTATGCTGGTATTTGCAAGATTTGACAAATGTGTAGGCATTCTTTTTCTTACAAAACTAGATGCTTCTAAGCTGCAGTACTGAATGCAAGTTAGATGAAACAGAACTGTAGTGTGTGACTTAGACCAATGATTTTAAAGGCTATTTATTTGCATTGAAATTGTGAAATGCCTTGCTATACAAGAATGCTATCTCAAAAATGAGGATACCATTTATGTGTCTGACAGTCTCATGCTTCAACAATGCGTTGTACTACACCTCTCTAAATTAAAATGAATGCAAATGCAAATCAATATTCTACTTTGCAATTTGGTCTCTTGCAGCTGGATTGGAAATTAATTGGTGTGTTTGATAGGAGATGGGAAGTTGTTATGAAACAAAGCATTGATTTGTATTTACTTTTTACTCACTGCTGGGAAAAACAGAATGGGAACAGCCAAGTTTGGAAAAGGTAATACTAAATATCTGTAAGCAGGCAAATACTACTTTGCTTTCATACAAACTGAAATGTCTTCCAGTACTTCTGGAAGCACTTATTACTCTGTCTGGAAGGTAGAACTTATTACAGAAATTCACATCACAGTGTGCATTACTACTTGTTTCTGACTTTTTTCTTTTTGGTGCTCTTAGCTTTAGAGCAGTCACCTTGACTTGTGTGATCATTGCAATAAAGTACTCAGCATTGTCCTGTGTAAAATAACTGTGTTAACCGGTGTTAGAGATGAGAAAGGAGGTGGGTAAATAGAATAAAATCTTTTAATTGGAACAGACCTACAGCAGTTGTTAAGTCCAACTGCCACTCTTTGGGTGCCTGGAGGCCTCTGTGCTTTTCCTTTTTACACAATTTGTTTTGCATTTGAACATTATTTTATAGAAAGCTGGAGTAGTTAATTTCCAAACTGTGAAGCCTCTGTAGTTCTGCATGTGCACTTGATGTATTATTTAAAAGAAAGATTTTTAAGATAGTACATGGCTTTGAGCCATTAATGTATTAGTGCATGTCATTAATCTATTACTAATACTGTACCATACCTGTTGCTAGGACACTAAGCTTCTGACAAATTTGGCATCATCTGTTGTGAGTACATTTAATCAGCTTATTTCCAAATGGGAGGAAATTAAATAAGTGGAGCATCATGCTTTGCTTTGTATATCTCTTAACTTTAAGAAAGCTAATTCTGTAATGATGTTCCCTTGTTTTTAGCTTTTTTTAATGCAAAATGTTCTAAGTAGCAGATACCTTTCATTTTAAGCTCTGCTTTCTTGGGAGTATGTTCCAGCTAATCCATGTCATCTGCAACAGTTTCTTTTACCTTGGTAGAGAATCGATAATGCTGACAGTTTTCACAGGGAAGGAATAAATAATATAGCAGAATAGTTTGCAAGGAGAAAGGTGTCATGTTGAGCTTTTGTCATCCAAATTATGTGGAAATTTTGTATTGCATTGCCAGGAGACAGCCTCTGAGCACTCCCTACCTTTACTGTTCTAATTCATAGGTTAGAGTCTGCAGTTCACCCATCTACAAAGCCTTTGAAACAAGTAGCTGTCACATTTTATCCGGCTCTAAATGAACAGTCATCATTGCTTGAATTTCCACCCTTCCCATGGGTCCAATTGTGCACAAAATAATGTTTGCACTTACAATTTGCTGAAAAGAGCTTTTGCTTCTGTCTGAACTGGTTAGGGTTCTTCATGAGACTTCACTTGGATAATGCCTATGATCAAAAACTGAAAAGCCTTTTAGAGTAGGTGGGCACATGATAGGAATCTCTCAGGGATAGTTTGGCTGTTTTTTACTTTGTGTCTTAGGTTTCTGATCTAAAATGAACTTCTCTTTTAAAAATAAGGAAACCTGTTTTATATATTGTGTTCCTGCTACTTATGTAATTTTATGCAGTTTTCTGAGCTCAAGTATTTTAAATTTATTAGCATATTTTGGTAGTGAATTATAAAGGCTGTGTTGTGCACAAGAAGAAGTATTTCCTTTCATCTTTTGTCCTGTTGCTGGGGAAGAAGGTGATCTCCATGCTGGTCACCTCCTAACCACACAGAGTGATGTGCTCAGGGACTGCTGAGCTCACAGCTACTCATTAGCACCATTCTGTGTGCAAGGAGTGTCTGTCCTGGGGCCATTGACCACGGTGGGAGTCAGGTGTAGGTGTGAACTGTGATGGGGTGATTTGTTCTACAGCTGCTGATGTATCTGCAACAGACGCTGTGTAGAATCCACTTACACCCCATGTATGCCAGATAGATTTGGAGTGGTAGTAGCTATTGAGAATTTTCCTGGACCAAGAGTGTCTTTTTCCTATACTGCAAAGGGTTTAAGGGTACAATCATTCTGTTCCTCTGCCATAAGCAAAATTATTCCTGTAGGTGATTCACGGTAACAGAGGAGGGGAAGCATCGTGTAATCCATATGAACAACTCAGCAGCTCTGCGGCTGAAAAGAGGTGTAAGATCAAAACTCAAAGCAATATTAAATAAGAACCAGTTTATTTAGATGGCTACACACTGCTACTCACTGACAAGCAAGAAGTTGTCTTCTGTGTGAGGTTTCATACAGACCTGTAAAAGAGGGACTCAGTGTCAGCTCTGTTTAAAATGATTTAAAGTGAAGTCATGACAAGCACTGGAGTGGAAGAAAGAAGTAAACTAATTGAGCAAAGGTAAACTCACTTTGAACTGCTTTGAAAGTTCTGAGACAGGAATGTGTTCTCAAAAAGCCTGTCAAGCTCTGCCTGAGTCCTGATGGAAGAAACTGCAACCAACAAGAGAGGATCTATCCAAGCAATGTCAGATGATCTGATCAAGATTAATTAACAAAGAGTTATCTAAAGGAGTGTATGTTTCCTGGCCTGTAATTCTGTGGCTGTCACCTTTTTCCAGCTGTTTTCTGTGGCCAGTGCATGTAACTATCTGAATATCAGGTATATAATACTGGAATTCTACCTGTCCTCTGTGCCCAATAAACAGCACACTTTTTCTGTTTTGCAACCCTTCCCATTCTTCTTGCCTTTCGCTCTCTAATTTTCATTTTTGTCTTGAATTTTTTCCTGGTTTATGCATCAGCAGAAGGCAGGCTGTATCCCAGCTCTAGTTGCCTACTGTTGATTGGTGACAGCAACCTGCCAATAAATCTAAAAGGCAGAAGGTAAGTCTCAGCCTGTGTGAACTGTGTAATGGGCTGTACTGGGAAAAACATGGACCTTTGGAAGAGATTCTAAAATTATGTATCTTTCAAGAATAGTTTGATGATTTAGGCATCTTGTACTTCAGAATCTCAAAAATAGCAAAAGTGATGCATCTACTCACTCTAAATGCAGTAATTGGTATGAAAATGCAGTAATTGGTATGAAAACCAATAAAAACAGTCATCTCCTTTTTTTATCATAGGTTTACTAAATTTTTTTTCTACAGGTTATGTGGGAATAACCTCTTCCTATCACAGCAATACTTGTCCAAAAACTCTCCATAGCATAATTAGCACTTGGAGTTGGTATTTCAGGAATAGCACCTTTTTTTTCCAAGAATGAGGTAGAGCCAAGTGCAGATGGATGGTTTGATGGCTGGTTACATGGGACTGGCAATTCTGCACTGTGTGTTAGCCTAACACTATTTTAGCTATTAAATTACATCCTTTTTTTGTATAGTGTAAAATGGAACAGGACTGAAACACCTCAAAAATACCTGAAGTCAGTATTTAAAACCCTTTCAATCCTGTCTGCAATGAGTGTGTAAAAGTGTGAGATTTCAGAAATAGAAATCCATGTTAAACCTTGAAGAATGTTCTGTACATGTAAACACATGGTACCATGACCAATAATGAACTGATATTTGCCATTACTTGTTTGCTTTAGTTCTTTGCAGGATCTGTTTGTTTTTGTGATGACCTTTAAAATGTTTTTAATTGGACTTGTGCCCCTACCTAATAGTTTATTAAAGTTTGTTCCTTTTATCTGTCGCTGGTTTTTTTTTTTTCACATTTGCAAAGGTCTGTACTATTTTAAAGTCTTCAAGTCAGTCTACTCAATAAGTTTATTTAACAAAAGACAAAGAAAGATATTTTTTTGATGTGCATGCTTTTCCTTCTCAGTTAATGGAAAGGAGCATCAAATAGCCAACTGATAGAAAATAGTATTGCACTTCAGGAAGGGATTGAAACATATTTTGGTTTAACATATTTAACTTTTTGTAACATTATAATCTCTGCAGAGTCAGAATGAAATGATTAAAAAAAATTCCAATGTGCTGTTAAGATTTTCTGAGCCAGTGGTTGGGGTATTGCACAATAGATGTGAATGGAGTTTCCTTCCATCAGTTTCTGCAGTTTCTTTTAAGCAGTGCATTGGAGATCCTAGGGCAGCACTCACTGCACCTCTGCAAGGCTGCAGGGGATGACTGTACTCAGTCCGACTTTCAGTAGCTTCCCTGAACTCTATTTTCTTCATTTCATGCCCATGGTTTGCTTCAAGTTTTTCAAAATGCAACTGTTGATAAATTCACAACAAATTGTACCACTGGTGTTAGTCATTGTGTCTTTTGTTTCAAGTCATGTTCATCTTCATGCCCTTGGATCCTTGTCATCCCTTCCTTGTCATCCCAAGTCATGGGTGATAGATGTGCTGTTCAGCTTGGCAGATAGCCCTTCGGCTTTTAAACCCAGCAATCCTCACAGTTCGTTAGCAAAGTTGCTGCACACCACTCAAATGGGAAATTCGTGTGGAGAAATGATTGTAGAAAAAAAGTTCAGTTGTTCAAAGCCATACACTGGTGCCTCTATGATAGCACTGTCCAAAAGATTCCAGGCTTGTGGGTCATATCTCCCTTTTCTCAGAGCATAAAACCATTTAGATGCTTCTGGTTTTTCATTAAATTAAGTTGTTAAAAGAAATTCTATTTTACTTTTGAAGTGGACTGAAATTTAAGCAGTGAAGGGTCTTTTCCTTTAGGATTGTTTGGGCTTCATGGTGAACTGTACCGTATTTTGCTCAGTCTTCCAAAGCAAAAGGAAAAAGTACTTGATTCAAGAGAACAGCTCTTTCTTTTCACCCTCTAGAACAGGGCCTGCATCCTTCTCTTTTGCCCTCCTTACCATGTCACTTTGGAGGGTGTTCTAAGGAAAACAGAAGTCACTGAAATGCATCCAGCTCCTGTGAGTCTATCAAAGAGGAAATAACTAGTTACAGCATGCTTTTCCTATGTAGGTATTGGAAATCTCCATATGAAGTAACTACTTGGGAAGTGCATGTGGTTCTTTACACAGCTGAGTTTCCTTCCCTGTTCTTCACGTTTGAACTGAGGATTTGTATCTAGATACTGGTGCATTTGGTGAGGATAGGTTGTTAAATTCAGGGACGTGGTTATGCCAAACATGCCTTGTATTTCAAGACTATGCCCTATTTTAGGGCAGCCTATTGGTATGCAAAAGCTTTCTTTCTAATCAGCCTGCTTCACCAATCCAGTAATGCCATAAGCAGTGAATTAAGTGCGCAAAGGAGCACTGAAGTGTTGATCAAATCTTGGTCTTCAATTAGCAAGAAAAAAAAAGCACATAGAAGATAAAACATGAGTATTAAGCCCCAATGAAAGTTTGATTAAGCATGGCAATTTCCTAATAAATCCTGGAAAGTTTTGCAGGAAAAATACTTTAAAAATACAATTAATTAGGTTTTGACACCATCTGAATGTTGTTGGTGTCAATGCTGACCTTATTTCTGGATTCAGTGACACTGTTAGGTATTTGGGGTTTTGGATACTTTGGTTCAAAAAACCAGACTATTTTCAAGTATACTAGTGGTGTCTGTAAGTACCTGGTTACTGTGAAATGTATATTTTCTGTTAGATATTTTTCCCCAGTCTTGTTGCATGTCTTAAATGACACTTTTACACTTGAATAGAGATTGGTAAGACTTGGCCTGCAACCATAAATGGAAAACATGGACAGAACCTTCTTCATTTAAAAAAAAAGACAGGATGTGGAGGTAAAAATTTTAAGTATTAGAGACTAAGAGTCTTCTCACAAGTTTTTCAAGTTGCAAGGTTTTCTTTAGATCAGAGCATGGAATCAGTGATATGTGAGCCAGCTACGGCCCAAATAGAATCTGCATGTAGTCTGGAAAAATGCAAACTTATTTTTTTCCAGGTTGATGCCTTTTAATTAATGTGACCTTTTTGTTTTCCTCAGCAAGGAAAGGTTTTCACCACTACCACAAAATTCCAAGTTTAAATACTGCTGTCTTCAGTGATCAAATTAATCCACATCGTCTCTAGCGTGACACATTTTTAAAGGATTTTCCATGTGTGCATTAAGAACATAGGAGTGTTTTTGTCACATAAAATACAATTCCTTGATGATCCAGAACTTCTCTCAGTTACTGCCTGCCTTTGTAGCTGCTTGGTCGAAGCTGTGAACTCGCAGTGCCATGCAAGGGGTTTCCTGTGTGCAGTGTAGTAATGTGGCTGGAACTGCTTTGGCGTGAAGCCCTTGTGGCTTATCCTGTAGTGACCTTCAGTCTTTAGCCTTCCAGCTTTAGTTTAACTTACGCAGGCACTGACCTTTGCTATGGAAACGATATAGAAACACAAAAACAACTTGGCTGAGTTTCCTCCGCAGAGCAGTGGGTGGTGTATGAGGATTCTGTTACAGAGGAGGGTTTCTAGAGGTCAGTAGTGACACAGTGCAGTAACTTACTGCTTGTCTGCAGCACACTGCTGCTCCTGGGAAAGTGGTACATCTTTCTTTAAGAGTAAAATTAGCAATTTTTGTTTGTAGTGAGCAGCTCTAGGACTGCACATTAATGGAATAAGTGCTGGAAGGTGTACCTGAAAGCCTACCTAGGGCTCAACCAGTAGTTCAGGTTACTGTTGCTCTGTAAGTGACCCATGACTGAATCTTGGGCACACGGATATTGTAGTGCCTTACTGTAAAGCTTCTTCAGGGTGCTGATTATGCAGAACTTGCCAGTAGGTTGTAAAATGCTGTTTCATTAAATACCTGTAGTCTGTGTAAAGACACTGTGTTCTTATTTGTGTATATTCTTTACTAAGGTGAACTAAAGGTTCAGATACCATGGCTTCATTGTGTATTTAAACAAAATACAGTATTTTTTTCTTTCAAGTTAATTATTTTTGTTGAAAAAGAAATTAGCAGGTTGGATTTTTTTACTGACTTGAATGTTTGGGCTGTTCAACCTACAGAATTGTGCATAAAGCAGGCAAGGTGGTAAGAAACTGTCACCCTGCTGTCAATGAAATTAAGAACAATCGACTTTTTTTGAATGAGAACAAAACTGTATCTTAAAGGAATGCATTTTAAATGCCTAAATAAGTAATTCTTCCTGATTTGAAGTTGATTTGGGGTAGTAAGTCTTCTTCATTGTTCACGAGGTAGCTATTGCATCAATAATGGTAAGTCAGAATCCAAATGCCATCTTTTCTTCGGAGGAGAGATGACAGCATTCCTAGGAGACAGAAGGTGGTGCAGATTCTGTGATAATTCAGTCTCCAGTGGGGACCAAGTGTGGTGAACAGAAAGTTCTGCTTTCCTTACTCTGTGCAGGTTTTGTGTAGGGAGGGACGCCCAAGGCTTGCTCTCACCAGGGTTGGTCAGAGGATGGACTTGAGAATGCTGTGGTGCTCTTCAGCAGAGTGCTGGCTGCACCTGCAGAGATGGTGGGGGTTGTTCAGGGGAATTAACAGAGTCATCCAGCGTTGGCCCCTGTTCCCAGGGATGGTGTGACGTGGGCTGTCTCTGCTTCGGTGGTGCAGTGCAGTGCACAGTGTGTTGGTTTCACTGGGGCCTTGGAGTGATTCTGTAACAGCCACTTCAGGGAATGTGCAGCCATCCTCTCCACAAGACACTGCATCATTTTCTACTGAAACTTTGGCTCGCTGTGCCCCACAGACTCTTATCTTTGATTACAGACACTGTAAATTTTTGATTGTACTTCTGCAGAATCCATTGCATGCCTGGAGTTGTCAGCTCACTTATCACACAAGATTTAAGGGGGTAATGTTCATTCTAAAGCACAGATTTGTATAATAAAAGTTGGGGGGTTTTCTATCCACAATCTCCAGCTGCCTGAGTTTCACTAGCACATCAGGCTGTTTCGTCAGCATGCACAGCCTGTTGAGCTTACTGACTTTTGGCTGTGGACAGGGCTGTTCAGAGCATGGGGACACTGCAGCCTGTCCATTGCTTGCTTAAGGCTGGGATGGTTCCTTTTAATGAGGCCCCATTAGTACCTCATTACATTCTGTGCTGAGGGACATGGGGGTTATTCTTTTTTTTCCCAATCTCTGGCTTACTTAATTGCCACAGGTGTTGCATGCATTGGTGTGCAATTTATATCTTCACTTTGTGGAGGAGGGTTCTCTTTTTATGTTAACGTCAAATAAAAGCAATAAATTATCTGCAATACCAAATATATTTTTTTTAAGTCTCTGCTGCCTTGCCAGTGTATATGGCCATAGAGTCTCCTGGGCAATACCAGTGTGACTACTGCCATGGGGGATGCTGTACTTCCCTAAACTGAGCTCCTGCTCTGTGCAGGCTTCTGTAGAAGATGGTCTGCGTGGACTGTAGACAGACCAGCTTAGTTTTACAAGTATCCCCCCACCCCTCCTTATCTCTGGTATCACCAGTATCTCTAGAACTGCTGTGTACATGTCCATTGTTCAGGATGGGGAAGATTAGCCTTAACTGGAAATTAGCTTTGTCACAGTGACCGCATTTGGAAGTCAGTCAAATTTTTGAATAGGTCTGGCTTGTAATTTTTATAATTCCCAGTATTAGAGTGAACACATTTAACTAACGTCACATTTAGGCTGGATTCCATTGTGTTAAGATTTAATTTTAACTCTGAGGAAAATGGATGGTGAAGTCACAGTGTTGAGAACTTGTGACAAGATGGCTGCTGTAATGCTAAACTAATATGTGTCTTAATTTTCTTTAAACTCCTAAAATAATTCAGACTAATAAAAAAAATCCAATATTCATTTGGTCTGTAACCAAAATGAAGCTTTTGGAAAGACACTGGAGTCCTGCATCAGTTATAAAAAGGAACTTATGCACGTGCATGTATTTAATTGATGTAACAGTCCCTGCGTTCCACTGTCATTGTAACACGAAGAGGAAAGTTCCTTGTGCTCCAGTTGTGTTCCTGTAGTTTATAGTTGACTTCTGACACTGATTGTCACAGGAGGTTCTTTGCTGTAACATTTCTAAATGCTTATGACATTTTTTTACGTGGGAAGCAACTCTGACAATCTAGACTGTCTCCACTCAGTGGCTGAAGGGATAGTTTGGTTTGGATGTTTTTTAGCTGAATTTAGCTCTTTCTACTGAGAACTCCAGGGAGAACAAAAAGATGTTACATATTTGACAAAACAAAGACTTTCCAGGCTTGTGTTGGAACCTAAATTTCTGTTCCTGAGAAAGCTCTAATAAAAGTGACAGGAGTGGTAGGTGCTGCCGTAGCTGTAACTTGAATGTAGAAAGCAGGCGTTCATTTGGTCCATAAAACTCCCTGCAGGGAGTGAGGCACCAGCAGTGGGGCTTCTGACTGCTGGGTGTGGGTGTGCTTTGGGCTTTTGTGCCGCTGACTACTGGCTTAAATTGCTCTTCTAAGTAGGTTAAATTGACATGTTTTGTTTGGTTTTTAAGTGTTAGTTCTGTAAAGAGCTTGGATAATATTGTTGTGTGACCAAATAACTCTCCCTAGAGACAAAAATATTGACATGACAAAACCACGTTTAAAGAATGACTGTCTGGCCCTCCCTCCCGCTTGAACATAACTTGATGTCAAAGTCAATGAAACGTAAATTTGCTCCAGTGCAGTTTAACAATTATATAACTTGCAGCCTGCATCAATCTGCCAGTTGCAGGAAGGTGAAGGAAAACGGATTTGTAAGAAATACTCTATAGGCTTCAGTTTTATAATAGCAGTGGTTAAAGGAAGCTTTGGTGTTACAGTTGATTACCTTTGTCTCCTTAAATCTTCTGGATGATATTATCCATGCACTATCATAAAACAGGCTTTTTCTTTTAGATAATTTTCTTTTCTGTTGTTTCAATGTGTTGTGCCAGAATTGCTGCATTTAGCTCAAGCAACAGATGGTTTTATGGCAACTGAGTGCATTAGTGGTTAGATGTGTATTTAAGAAAAGGAAAGATGTGTAAATTAACATTTGCAAAATTTGGGGGTTTAAAGTATTTTTGTTGCCAAAAATAAATGACACTTGATTTTCTAGATATGAATTGAATCATCTTGTCCTAACTTGATACATTTGCATTCACAAAACTTAAGTTTAATAGAAGTTACTATTCTGTTTCATAGTAGAAAAGCTAAAATATTCTAGTATTTCTCGAATCTGGGTGGATCCTAGTAAAATTGGTAATTTGGCTTTGATTAAAAACAATACCAGAAACAGACCTATAGCATACCTTTGATGTAGAAATTCTGTAGATAGAAAAGTTCTCTTTGAGAGATTGAAAAATAATAATGATATTTTGATATCCTTTTGTTCCAGTAATTGTTGCGAGTACTTGTGTTTGGGGACAGATACCTGTACTCAGTTTTCTGCTCACTGAAGAGTTTGTGATGAAATACTACTGACTCTTGTTGTGTGTTTGTCCTGTGCACATGGAGATGCAGCAGGAGTGAGCTAATCTGCTCTGTTCCCATTCCCTGTGCCCTCCCCTCAGCTGCTGGGCTACAGCGAGAAGCCGGTGAACCTGCAGATGTTCATCGGCACGGCCGACGATCGCTACCTGCGGCCCCACGCCTTCTACCAGGTGCACCGCATCACCGGCAAAACCGTGGCCACCGCCAGCCAGGAGATCATCATCGCCAGCACCAAAGTTCTGGAGATTCCACTGCTTCCCGAAAATAATATGTCAGCCAGGTACAGCACAGCATGAGTTAGCCCCGTGGTTGCTGTGTGTTGTTTTTATTTTCTTCTTTTGTGCAAAGGTGACAGAAAAATCTTTTATAATTAGTGTATTTTCCACAAATCGGGGTCATGATGAAGAGGCACTTCTCTTAAAGCAAGTCAGTGTGTGGGCAGTCAGAGGTAAAGGAGCAGAGAGGCAGGGAAGCTCTCGTGCATGTGTGTTATTTGATTGAGGTTGTGTGTCTCATATGAATAATTGACCACTGTGTGGAATAGCAGCTGGGATTTGATGGGTGCACTTTGTCATTCTCTAGTCCTTCCTAAGCCAGAATTAAATATTGGTCTCTGGCTCCTAGTAAATGATATTTACTATGTTAAATAACTCACTTTGGAGGTTAAACAATGTGCAGTAACAAATAATCTTTTAAAGGTTCAAAAAAGCAGCAGCTGGACATTTACAAGACAAAATGTTTCACCAGTACTTGCTGCTGTTTCCACACTAAGAGTTCTTTTAATCTCAGATATTTAAAATAACACTTAAAATACCATAATGTGGGGAGAAAATAGAACAGCTTCCTTCTTTAATGAAATAAAGGCTTACAGAGTGTACTTTGGCAATAGTTTGATTGATTTACTTCCATTTCTCTTGTGATCCATCTGTCCATCCTCTCCTGTCTCCAGTATCGATTGTGCTGGTATTTTGAAACTGCGCAATTCAGACATAGAGCTCCGGAAAGGAGAGACAGACATTGGCAGGAAAAACACCAGAGTGCGCCTTGTGTTCCGTGTTCACATCCCACAGCCCAGTGGAAAAGTCTTATCTCTGCAGACTGCTTCCATACCTGTTGAATGCTGTAAGATTGCTCTGATTATACATCATTTATACTCATGTTTTCTGCATGTGTCAGTAGTAGTGTCATTCTGACAAGGTTTATTGCCAATATTATTTATAACAATTGTGTAAAAAGCATTGTGTGTAAAGAGCTCAGTTACCAAAAGTTAGTGTATCTTTAAATAAAGATGGTACTTGCCAAGTGGCATCTTGGAGGTTTGGAAGAAAAACAACATTTTGGGCTTTAACCTCACAGTGCAGTCACACAGCAGCTTCAGTAGTGCCTGTGTATGAACAGAGGCAGCTGATACATCTCAGTGAAAATACTCATTCTAAAGCTGATACCATTTCATTGACAAGAGTCTGTACCACGGCTTGTGTCTATGCAGTGGTATCTGGAGAACAACTGAACTTCTAGACAGTTCACTTGTTAAATACTGCCACTACGGAATCAAGACATGACCTTAATCTCTATTTCCCCTATAATTCATTTTGTCTAGAAACTACTAAAGTAATTTTTAAACCAGTACTCCTAAACTAAAAATTTGTTGGCATTCATGTCTTCTTGGTGTTTCTTTTCTGTGATTATGTAATGTCAAAATAACTTTTAAAGCAGAGATAAATTATCCGCAAATATGATTTGTTTATGTAAACAGATGGTCATTTTAGTTTCACCCCTGATTCTTCAAGTTAGAATCATAAAATAAATGTTACTATGATTAAAATTGTGAATAATAATTATTCCCTTAATATTTCTAAAGCTCAGCGATCTGCACAAGAACTGCCTCAGATTGAGAAGTACAGCATCAACAGCTGCTCAGTGAATGGAGGCCATGAAATGGTGGTGACAGGATCCAATTTTCTTCCAGAATCCAAAATCATATTTTTTGAAAAAGGACAAGGTAAATAGTGTCTTGCTGGGTTTTTTTTAAACCAAGCTCAGTACCTGAGCTTGATTTTAAGAAGTAAGGATGTTTTAAAAAGAAAGAACAAAGTCCTGAGTAGTAATTGGAAAGTTCCTTTGGGCCCTGATCTATGTGCTGGTTGGCAGTTATTAATGAAGTAGTACTTCTGATTCAGGAAGACAATTAGAGGGTAGCTAACTTGGAATTCTGTGTATTTGAAAGATGCTGTTGATAGATCATACCATGGATTTTCTCCTTATTATAAGAAAATGAAAAAGTGAACATGGGAACTAATTGAAATGTACTATTTGGCATTGATGCCATGCTACATCTGATTTAATCAATGCATAGGAACTGACTCCTAAGCTAACAAAATAAATGCTAGTTAGAAGACAATAAAACATAAAATTTGAACAGCTTAAATTATCATTGTTGTGACTTAAGTGTCTGATTTGAACATTCAGGAAAGCAGTAGCAAAAGAAACTATTAAAAAAAAAATTTGCAAACCGAGTCCAATTCTTCTACATCTTATTATTTCCTTACATGTGTAAATAAAAGCTGTGTTATTTTTATTAGCAACTACAATATATGTTATGCAATAATGTGTTTTGCAACACAAGCTGAACCCCTCTGGAAGAAGCAGAGCTGCTGCTGCAGTTCCCTGGTTACCTGTGACAGCAGCCAGGGCAGAGGGAGCCGAGGGCTCCGTCCAGGGTGTCGGAGCACAGGGAGGCTGCCCGGGTGATGCCCCCTCTCAGCACAGCAGCCTGCCCAGCACTGACCCGCGGGGTCCGTGGGGTCGGGGCAGGGAGGCTGCGGGGCTCAGCCCTGGGCCGGGCACGCAGGTGTGGCCTGGGTTATCTCCCTGCTGGCTCAGCCAGCGCCGCGTTTGTTTGGGGAACCACAAGTGGCAGCAGTGGTTTAACTACCCTTCAGAAAAATGATGGGAAATCCCTGTGTGCACTTGACAGCACACCCGGCCTCCTCTGGAGCTCAGTCTGCCTGTGTGGGATGGGCACGCTGGCTTCGAGTGCAGAGACCTGCACAACAGACAGCTGACAATGGGTGTAGTGTTGACACTGCTAATGTAGCTCTATACTTTGTTTACAGTGTGTGTCTGTCAGTTTAACAGCCTCCTTATGACTGAAAAGAAATCCAGTTTTATATTAAGTATTTAAGTATTTTTAAGATGAATTATTAAAGTGTTAAGAAAATGCTTTTTGCTTGAATTATTTGTAAATTTCTCTCAACAGATGGACGACCTCAGTGGGAGGTAGAAGGGAAAATAATTAGGGAAAAGTGTCAAGGGGTGAGAAACAATTTTTCTTACTTTAGAAAGCTTATTTTTTTAAAAATGTGAAAACAGACATTTTCATTGTTGTTCTGAAATGTAGACTTCATTCATTAAAGTAAGTAGATCACTGGCTAATTCAGACAATTGGAGACTTCTGAATGGGCTTAACACTATAAAGTAGCCATTAAGATGATGCTTTGAAGGAACTGGAAGTAGCATGCTTGTTGTGAAAGCAATGAAAAAAGAACTTGAAAATTAAAAAAAGGAAACTTAAGATAATTTTGCTAACGTAACAAATTACTTCCAGTGCAATAACTTTTTTTTAAAAACTTAATGATCTAAAATGCCATTCTTTAACTGCTAGAGGGTTTTTTTGTGCTCTGACAGATAAGCAAAGTATCCTTTAGATGATATGTGTATTTAATTAAAGAATTATCTTCAGAGCACTTGTGTTTAAAAGAAGATAAAATTCTCAAAATGGAAGTTTGCTTATAGTACTGTTTTACTGTGTAATGTACATAAACTTGAAATGTGCCAATTCCAAAATATTAGGGTACTTTAGTTTTACAATAAGTGTTTCAGTTTTTCTGTAATTAATAATTTTATTTACATTTAATGTGTAAAACGTTTTTGTTTCAACTTCCCTATAGGCAAACATCATACTTGAAGTTCCTCCATACCATAACAAAACCATCACAGCTGCAGTTCAGGTGCAGTTTTATCTCTGCAATGGCAAGAGGAAAAAAAGCCAATCTCAACGTTTTACTTACACACCAGGTATCAAATGAAAAATACAAAACTGGCATTTTATTTTGGTTTTTAAAGTAGACATACAAAAATACTTCAGACATTCTTGTTCCTTTGACAGGTACATAAGATTAGCTTTGAATTATTTGTAAAATAGTTACTAAAGCTTTTGTCATTAGAAAGCTGAAATATGGAGTAATAAGCTCCAGTACTGTGACTACAGCCAAATATTTCTTCATTACACTTTGTACAGAATAATTTTTGCATTCTACTTTTCTTTGAGAATGATGAAGAATCTCAGAAGCTGCTCTTTAAGTAACTCTGGTGATGGCACGGAGGATAGTGAGATCATAGAAGAACAGATTTATGGATTTTTTTTCCACTCTCAAATGTCAAAAAAGAAAAAAACCCCAAGTTTAGATACAAGAAAGGTCAAAATATTTTTCCCCCCACTCTGGACACGTTGCAGCTTACTGAGACAAACCAGTTTGTAACTTAGCCAGAAGTAAAACCAGGACATGTTACCTGGAGATGCAGTTAAAACAGCCCATGGCCTCCCATGTGGTGTGAGGGAGAGCCCACACAAGACGTGCAATGCCTGTTCCTTTCCTGCACTTGCTTTAGTCAAGAGCTGCGTGCCTGTTTCGAGCAGTCAGAATTCCCAGGGTACCAGTGATGGTGGGGACCCTTTGGCACTGCCTGGAGCACTTGAAGTCAGATATTTAATATCTGAAGGATACAGATATTAAAGTCGGATACAGATATTAATATAAACTCCTTAAAACTTATGTATATGCTAACAAAGCCAACTTCCATTAGTTGATACAATTTAAAATAAGCTGTGCTCACTTGTTGTGCTCTATAATTACCAACTTTTTAAATTTAGGCAGTGTTACTGAGGTGTCTGGTACGCCAAGTACGCGTTAACTGTGTTATCAGATTTCTGTGGTATTTGTCAACTGTTTTTCAAGAATATCAGCTCCTAAGATAGTTACACATCTTAAACTGTATTTTTGTTTGAAATATCTCTATTTAAATTATTTAAATGGTGGAATGAAGTAATGATAGTTGCTACTTAAATAAAAAGCAAGTGTAATTGTAACTGCAGCTGTTATTACACAAGCACTTAAAACACTCTATTTGTATTACATTTCATTTGACTGTAATATTTAGTTAACTGTATTTTATAAAGTAGTAAATGAACATTTAAGTGTTAGCATTTTTTTACTACTTGTAGTTAAGTATCTTGTAGTGAGCCTACCAGTAGTTTAAAAGAAATAAACCTTTAACCGAAAGTGTGTCAGTTTGTAACTCTGGTATAAGAACAGTTGTTGCCATCACTGAAGTTGGGGGATGTGCTTAAAGAGCTGCTGTAATTAAAAACAAGGTGCTCTACTCAAACCAGTGGGTGTGTTGCCAAAGTTCAGCTGTGGTTGTGATCACAGGCTAAGGAAAGCCTGAAGCCTGCTAAAAATTTCCTTCACCTTTCCCTAGTGCATAATACTGAGCTCACATCTGCCTATTTTCAGTGGAGCTCAGCAGCAGCTCCCCCCCTCTAGTGATGAGAACATCCTTTAGATGGACTGGACTTTCTCTGGCTAGGTTGCAAATGTTTTTAAAAGCATACATTGCATAGGAAGGTGTGCTGGAAGGGAAAATACTTGCCCTTGAATACCTGCTGGGAGAGTTGCTCTGGCTTTGCAGGGTTGATATAGCAGGCATAAAATCCAAGAAGGTGAAAGCAGAGCAAAAGAAGGGAAACAACAACACTAACAGTGCTATGGTGGTTGTTAAACAGCAATTGGTGTGTATTTGTCACAGGATGGGCTGCCATTGTAAAACTGTCTTACTTTTTCTAGTTATAATGAAGCAAGAGCACAGAGATGAGGTGGATTTGTCTGCTGTTCCATCTCTGGCCCTGCCGCACGCCGGCAGCGTCCAGGGCCTGCACTCGATGCGAACCCAGCTGCCTTCACCAGAGCAGGGGCACCCCCACGACAGTTTGCTGTCTACGTCACCCCGGAGCCTCGTGTGTCCCGTGCAGCCCCCCTACACGGCCATGGTGACCTCGGCAGTGCCACACCTGCCACATATGCAGGGGAGAAACCTTAGTCCCAGTGAAGAGTGTCACGTTTTGCCTCCTGCTGTGGTTCAGTCTTTTCAGGTAACATCAGCACCTCCTGTGAGGCCTTCTTACCAGCCTATGCAGTCTAACGATGTGTACAATGGACAGCCTGGTCTTCCCATGAACTCTGCCTCCAGCCAAGGATTTGATGCGATTTCATTTCCTCAAGACACGGCTGTACCTCATTTGATAAATCTTAGCTGCCAAGCTCTACCACCAATGCAGTTCCATTCTTCAAGTCCAGGTTCTGTGTCAGCACCAAGTGCAGCAGGACACCCCCTGGCACATGCACCCCATTCGGGACAGTCTGCTCACCTGCCATCGATGGGATACCACTGCCCCGGCGCCGGCCAGGGCTCCATCCCCTCCGCGATGAGCCGCTCCCTTGGCCAGGCTTCTCCCCAGCTGCAGCAGGTCCCGTACCACTCTCCAAACCCAGCGTCTGCTTCGTCCCCCTCCCCGACAGCTTCCCACCCGCTGGGCCACTCGCCGCTGTCCGGCCCCTCTTCCCCCCAGCTCCAGCCTCTGCCTTACCAATCTCCGAGCTCAGGACCCGCCCCATCGCCGCCGCCCGGGAGCCGCTCGGGGCAGCACTCGCCGCAGGCCGCCAGCCCCGCGCTGGGAGCCCTGGGCACGGTGTCACCCCTGGGACCCCACCCCGTGTGTGACTCAGCGCCCTTTGCACCCGAGGGGGCAGCTGTGCACATTAAACCAGAGCCTGAAGACCGGGAACTGAATTTTCAAACTATAGGACTACAAGACATCACACTAGATGATGGTAAGTGGATATAATATTTCAGTACTGGGGTATAATCTGCATTAAACTACAAAGTGGGTGTGGGAGGTTTGTTTTGTTTAGAACACACTGCTCTTCACAGAAGGAAATTTATATCATCAGAATGGAGTCATATTTTTGTGTCCAAAGCAACAACTTGTTTAACACTAATTATATCAGCTGTTAATTTGTAGTTATATAATTCAAGCATTTTAGTCTAATTTGCCCACAGATTTTGGTTTTGTCATGAAACAAGGCTTTTGAGGATCAACTCCTACACATTGACACCTTGTATTCAGGAAAGTCATTTGAAGCCTTTTCTGATTGTCTCATTGATATGTTTCAGTGAAAATCATAACAAGTTATCTAAGTTGCATAAATATAGTTTGGAGTTTTGTTTCTCAGAGTTGTCCCAGTTTTGAAGGGCAGGCTGGTGCTTTGATAATCTATCACATGCATTTTGGCACTGTCTTGGTCTCCTCACAGACATTCCCTAGATAACCTGTCATCATTCAGCACCTCTGCTCACAGTGGCTGTTTGCTTTCTCCACTCTGGCTACCTTTGTGAGAAATTCACTTGTTTAACATAAACAGAACAAGGACATTTTAATGCTGAAGGCCAGACTATAAAGGACTGTACTTTAAATATGTGGACAGGTTTTTTTAGTTAGTTGTTAATTAAATAGTTATTTATAAATTTTTCCAACCAAATGAAGAAAGAAAAATATCAGATCCTAAACATCAGACTATTTAAGGTGTAGATGCACAGCAATTTAGAGAACATGTCATGCTAATAACACTAGAAAAACAGAAGGTCTGGCTTTAAAAGTTGTGTAAAATGTGTTTGTTTTTGATGAAGGGAATCGTACCAGTGTCTCCTTTCTAAAGTAGCCTTAAATGTTGTGGTTTGGGGTTTTTTTAACCATCCCTGGTAATTACTTAATTGCATCAGCAGTAGAATAAAGGCTTAAGTGTAGACTATCTGTTAAATATCTGTGTCAGTCCCAGCTCCTTGCATAAATGGAGATTTGCTATTGTTACCTCCAGACAGTAGTAATAAAATTTAGTAAGAAATGCCTTTAAAGACATGGCATAGTAGGAAGAAAATGAGAGAAACCAATCTAGCTGAGCTTTCAGTTCAATGGCCACCTTAATTAAACAAAGCTCTCTTTTTAGAAACACTGTTTATCAATCAACTTAAGTTTATTTAGAAAGGAAGGAAGAGACTGATTCTGTCAAGGACTTACTGAGGGGAGAAAAGCAAGGCTTTATGAAAGAGCATGCAGCAAAAAAATAGCATTTTGTACTTCTATATAGAGGAGTGTGAAAGAAATCTAATGTTTGAAAATGTGTCAGGTTAGAATCCACGTTTTTCTCACCCTTCTTCCCTCCACACCCACAAAAAAAAAGTAGTAACAAATAAAATATAAGTAAATACTGTAGTTCAGAATGTAAGCAGAAGTGTTTAGCATTTATGAGTATCTTGTCAGTTTGTTTATAATTGTTCAGAAATTAACATGGATGCACAGTAAAAAGAAAGGGTTTTTTCTACATTATAAATATTTGTTGCTTTTCGATACAATTTCCTTTGCTAAACACACTGAAAGTTCTGACTTGTTTCTGTGCTGGCAGAGACAGGAATCATAGCAGAGGCTGTCAGAGCCCCACTGAAAGCATGGCCACTCACCAAGGGTTTAGGGTGTGATGTACATGGGAGTCAAATGGCCACAGCTTAAAGAACTCCTTTTGTTAAATGATTGTTACAGAAAATAAAAGAAGTTCTGATAACTGCTGATTAAACAACACACTTCATATATGGAAAACTGAGCATGGATTTAAATGCTGAACCTGCCCTTGGCAGCAGCACTGGGTTTGTGAGCAGATTCCTGCCTTTCCCTTCCATGTTGCCGCCGTGCGATGATTTCCTGGGGCTTGGATTTGGGGCTTGTTTGCATTTCCAATCTGCAAATATAAATTAGATGTCGAGCATGAAACCTGCTGTTCCCAAAGTCTGGAAGGGCACAGTGACAAGAAGAAAAGCTGCTCAGTTCTCTCAATGTGAGTGAATACTTCCTCTGCTTAATCAGCTTTAAGGAAAAAGAAAACATGTTTAGACAAGAACACTTTTTTCAATAATTTATCTAACGTATTACTCTGGTTTAAAAAATAATTTTAAAATTTCTTTTTCATGTATAATTGAATTTTAGTTTCTGTACAAATAGAGCCAGGCACAAATAGCAAATAGGTTATTCTACAATAATGTTATAACAATTAAGGAAAAAAATCCAAACATAATTACATACATAAAATGAGTGTTGATACAGTATATTCTCCCAGCTAATACATCAAACCTGAAAGCTCTACTTAGTTGGAAAATGGGTTTTTGAGGGTTACCAATTAAGGCAAATAAACCTCTCAAAATAAAACACTAAGGCAAAGCCAATTGAAAATTCTTTAAATCATGTCTGGATTACTGGCCTTAAATATTTAAATCAGTAGTCTTAAAATAAACAAAAAACTCTGAGCACATAAATTATCTTCTTTCTTTTAAGTAATGTACACTGTTTCAAAATTAAAATAGTAGACATTTCTTTGCCAAGAAAATAAAATATTTTCAGAAATATTTTACAAAATGTCAGTGTAGTATGAAAGTGCTACCACATGGTAAAGTTAATCCCAGAATTACTGTGTAGCATGACAGAATATGATTTAAAATTCTTTAAAAACAAAATCCCAACAAAAAACCCACCACATCTCCAGATGTGGCAGTGTGAATAATAGTTACATAAATTCATCTAAAACCCCTAGAAGTGACTCTTACTGCATTTTCAGCCAACGTTCAGGTGTTTTCTTAAAAACACACTAAAAAATCTTCCAAATCCACTACACGATACAGAACTACAAAGCTGCTTCATCCATCAGTGCTCAAGCCAAGAGTATCTGGATTAGTCTTGATCCAGCATCTCCTGGAAAGTGTAACACAACTCCAGCTTCCCTTCAAAGTCCCAGGTGTTTGCCAGTGACCAGGTGGAGAATCTTTCTCAAGTTTGTTGCATTCCTTTGCCCTTTTCCTGGGCTCTGTTCAGACTGGGATTGAACACAGGTTACACGATGGAAAGGCAGATCCTGCCCCTGGGTATCTGCACACAGGATGCTTCTTTCCTTTTCTCCCCCCATACTGAAGTTTGTGTGACTCTTCATTATCTTGTTTTTCAGCAGGACCTTGTTGATATCCTTAGACTTTTCTAATCTCCATCTTTAACTTGCTTTTATGTTTTGTTTCCCCTCTTCCCATCCTTGCTTCTTACAGGAAACACTTTCTAATTCACTTGAAACAAGGGATCAAAATGTATGAGGACACATAGATACAAAATTCAAGTTATATTACAAAGAATATTTGAAACATAACACAATTTCAGAGTACTATTGTACGCTACTACTTCAAAGGTATTCTGAAAAACTTTTCTGCTTAGATTTCTGCAGTAGTCAGGCTGCACAAGCTCATAAACCTTTGGGCTGGAACTAAGTAAAAGCAGCTTCTTACACTTTGATTTGTCCCCTCTACTTTTTCTATCCCCCGGTGTGTTGGACCTGTTTTCCCTTAACATCTTTTAGCAAGTCAGCCCTCTGGCCAACACCTCAGGTTAACATTTCCCTGGATAGACACTGGAATGTTTAGGGCTGCAAATAGATGTAAACAAGGCAGCTGAAGTGACAGGAAACAGGCAGCTGGTCATTTCTGTCCTTTCCCATATCCATCATCCATACTGGCCTCTGCTGCACACTCATCTCGTGAAGTTTCTTCCCCAGTCGGAAGAAAAGCTACTCAAAGTTAGACTCACTCTGGTTATATGATGAGGCCTAATTAATTTCCACTCCCTCTGTTTTTAACAAGTGCTCCTCACATGGTGGTTTACCTATTCCCTATGTCAAGTTTTAGGTTTAAAACTGTTCGAATACTGTTGATCTCAAATTTAATCCTTTGTGGTTTGCAGTTTAGGAGGGAGTTTACCTTGGATTTCATGGCTTTCTACAGTGATGAGATTTCTAACACGTACACCTGTATTTAACCATTTTTAAGGTATTGTTTGGCTGTATTCAGCAAATCAGGATGACCTTCTACTAATCCTCTTACATTTTGTTACTCATTGCATCTCCATTACATAAAGATGGAGATTAGAAAATCCAGTATGTGCATTTACTATAAATCATAACTAGAAATCCCCTAAGCACTTTGTGTTTATAAAGCACTAAGTCTGCTTTGTCAGACACATTCCATGTAGAACTCTAAGCCATTAGCATTCATTAATTTTAATAGTTCTGTGATAACTCTTGAGCTGATAAATTCTCTTGCTGAGAAGCTCAGATTATTCTGATCTTGGCTAGAAGACTGTACATCTTTGCAGGCAGCTTTTTTACTGTAGCTTCAGCTTCATTTCTGGAGAATCAAAGTAGTGACTAATAAGAAGGTATTGGCTATACTTTGTATTTCTATCTATATTTAAAAGTTAGTCATTAACAGATCAGTGTTAAATAAGGCAGCCATTGAAGGTCTGCAGAAGCACAGAAAGTACTGACTGCTGGAGTCCAGTGTAGTGGGGAGGAGAGCAGCTCAAACTTGAGATGTACATCTCAAATCCAAGGTATTTTTATTGTCTTCTGTGTACAGAACAAAATGTTGCACCTTGCAGTGTGCCCAAGGACTCTTAACCTACACTGTGCCTGGAACTCTCAGAACAATCCTGCTGATAAAAGGCATTCTGAAAACTATACTAGTACAACTTGTTTAGTAAAGTTGTGTTCAAACTCCTTTCTTAGCATTCTGATTATTAAATCTGTATTGTCAAGCAGTATGAGACAGGAGTAAAAATCAGTCCCACAGTGAGATGTTGAGGTGACCTGAAATGTACTGAAAGAAAATGGAAATCTGCTTTGAGAAATTTGTGTTATGAACAAAATAAAGATCCAGAATGAGCTGTAGTTTTAAAAGCTGAAGGGTGGAGCAGTGAGCAAAGGTGAAATGTTATCCATCAGGGGCTGTCAGCAGTTAAAGGATGCTTTGGGATTCACTCACTATGTCCATAAAATCTGTGTCAGCAAGGCACCTATGGAGAAGACCAGTTACAGATTTCTAATGTGTAAAAATGTCAGCTAAATCCTCAAGTGTCTCTGGCCAGCTCCCCCTGTGAGAGCCACAGAACATCTTGTAACTAATGCAAAGTAAACTCAACTGGCTGCACCACTCCAAAAATATTCCCATTCAAGAATCAGAAGAGGTCAGAGACAGCTTCCATGAGTGCAGGTGGCACCTCTGCACCAAGGGGTCGGTGCTGGCAGTCACAGCAGAAGTAGGAGGAGCTCAGCACACCTTGTGACCCTGGAGAAATCCACAGAGACCCTTCAGCACCACTTCCCACTGCACAGCCCACGTGTCCTCTAGAGGCAAGGCTCACACTGAATTCTGTGTTAGACTCAGCTCTCCTCTTGTGTGAAAGAGGTAAACAAGACTGAAAGGATTTGGTTTCACCAGGATGCCGAAATGCAGAGTGTGACAGCATAGCCCAGACATGAGCAGGGTGTTTGTTACTGTAGCACATAACTGCAGAGCTGGTGCTGTGACTCTGCAGGCATTTAGTTTTTCTGTACAGCTGTAAACAAAATGTGCACAGAAAAACTAAACTCCAGTATTCCATACAGCCTTATTTTATCACTTAATTAAAAAAAAAAATAGTACTGCTTAGTGAAGTTGGCATTAAACCTGGAATTACTAAAAGCAAGTAATTCCTGTGGCTTGGAATGGTGACTTGCAAGGCAGCCCACCATGTCCTTGATAGTTTGCCCCAGCAGCAATGGCCTGACATGGGACTGGTTTGCTCTCAGACCAGCACAATCACCTGGCTGCTCCAGCACAGCAGACTGAGGATTAATTAGTCTGGCAGCTTCTCTTTTTTTTTTTTTTTTTTTTTTTTTTTTTTTTTTNGTTTATTTCTTTTGTTTGGGGTTTTTTTTGGTTGTTGTTGTTGGTTTTGTTTTGTTAGGGGAAGTTGACACTGTATTCCTTGCCGGTCATGTGGAGTCTGAACCAGGCTAAATATACTGCACTAAGTGATGTGACATAGTTGCAGGGATTCTTCACATAAATTCAGCTGGTAGAGTTCTGTCTGGGGCTGACAGAAGGTGTCTGTCCCAGGAAGTGTGTGCTGCAGTCTGTCCATAGATTTCCTCGAGGTTTGCTGATCCTTGTTGACTCTGTCAGGAGAGCAATTCACTCATCTGTCCTCTGAAACACAATTTGTATCAAACTTCTTTTTGCAAAGCTTATTAAAAAAACTCCACTCCGTGCTACTCACTGAAGCAACACTGCAGACAGTCATGCATTCTAGAATATTTTGGGAGATGTACTTTTCTAAAACCAGTACATCTTCTAGGTTATGTCCCACAGCCCACACATCCTGATTCAGTTCAACAGCAATAAAGGATAAATAGGCTGAACTTTTAAACAGTGCCACAAAACCAGGAAGTTAATTGACTCCTGTAGGAAGAGATCCTGAAAACCAAATGGAATGACTCCAGGAGCTCTTTGGTCTGCCTGTATCCGTAAGAGAACTCTAATTTTAAAGTTGAATTCCTGCTTTGACCTAAACCAGATGCTGATAATTGAGGGTTTAAAGTTTTTCTTAACCTTTCTTTGCCTAAAGACTGAGTCAGGACAAAGAGGTCATTCAAAAAAGTACAAATTTTTGATCAGTTAAACAAATCTACTGGGTGTCATTTTTCTTGATTTTTGTTTCCACTTTAAATAGTTTTCATTTTGGCTTTATATTCTCTGGTTACAGAATACATTTTAGTAGTGCTTAAGGAAATAAAAAACTTTCTCAAATGTTTAGGATATTACAAAGTAGAAAGGTATTTTTAATGTATATTTTTCTGGTGCCTCGAGTTCTGTCTAATGTGTGTGTAGAACAAAATCTTTATGCAGTATCACACAGTTGGAAAGGCTGTTGCTTTATGTGCTGTGTTTGCCAACCAAGAAGCAGTGTGTGCCAGAGGCAGTGCATGCTCTGTCCCAGAAGGTGCTGGCTGCAGACCTTGTGTGTGCTGTGCATGGCACAGTTTGTCAGGGACTGATAAAAGCAAACTCTCACCACTATCAGCAGCTTTGGTGGCGCATGCAAGAACCTCAGGATCTTGCTAAGTATGAAACTAATTAGAAAAATTGCTCAGAAACATATTTCCTTGCCAGAGTGACATATAACCCTTACTGCATAAGCTGTGCTGTCTTTATGGTGCAGAGACTGTTGCTTTATGAGCTAATGAACTCCACTGTCCTCTCTGGAGGCTTTTTGTCACTGTTGTCTGTTCTTTTGAAAGCTTCACCTTTCTAAAGAGAGTTGTTGGTAAAAGTTAATTTGTTTCATCACAAGGCAGTTTCCTGCCCATCTCCCTGGATTCATTTAAATATCACTTTCTTACTGTTTCTACCATAATTGATGGGGGAAAATGTTCTTTTCTTATCTCCTATTATTTGACAAGAATTTGTCCTTAATTTACTCGTTTCCTTTACAATGGCAGCGGACATTTTCATTGAAACCCAGCTAATGCTTTCCACTTCCCATTTAAACACATGTAACTTTACACTTTGAACAATTAAGCATAGGAAGTCACACTAAGAGGTAATTTGAACTGCTTGAATTTCAGAAGGAAGTAAGAGTAGATTCCTTTGTTCTCCCAGGAGATATCCCTAAGCAGGGCTTAGAAACCATGCTGGCAAAACAAGTGTGTGCCTCCATCCAGAAGGCACAAATTAGCCAGGGTCCAGAGTAATTTTGTTAATTGTGTTAAAGCCTAATTTACTAAACTTGCAACCCTGTCTTGGGCAGGATAAAAACCCAAATCCAGCCCTGTTGTAAGCTCTGCATAGCCACTAATAAGAACTGAATAAACACAGACATTGTTAAAATAATGAATACACTATTTGGCATTGATTTTTTTCCTCTAGGAAAAGCAGTGCCATGAAATGCAGCTCTGCACTACCTGCAGGGTTGATCACCTGGCCCTGGTTTGAGGAAGCCACCTGTGCCAGGCTGACCCTTGGTGTTGAGGTGTGAGTGCAGGGCAGTGCCCTGGGCAGGGTGTGCAGAGGGACAGCTCAGGGGAGCCAGCAGCTGGGATAGCAACAGCTTCCCATGTTTGGGGACAGGGAGAATGGCAGGGAAGGTTTGGTTTGCTAGGACTCTTCTGCCTACCCTGGAGTTGCTGTCAAGGGCCACAAGCACTTCTAATTTCACCACAGTAAGTAAAGCAAATTGAAAAAACTGCAGGAGGAATGTTATAAACACAACTACTAAAATCAAATTTGAGTAGTATAAGTTCATGATGATACAGTTAGGCAGACATCCAAAAATATTAACCATTACCTTTATGGCTCTGGCTGCTAACTGAAAATAACTAAATATACAAGATAAGTGATACTGGTTTTAATAGGCACTCTGATAACTTATAAGTAGTTACTTATGTCACATACGCAGTGTTTGTGAATGAAACTGGGTATTTAAATTTAGTGCTATTAAAAGAAAAATGAAAATCACTTCCTGGTTGAGTGAACTGTAACTTCTTGGTTTAGTCCAGTCAGTAGTTATGTCTGTCTTCTTCTCTGACACAGACAGTTTTATCTCTGACCTGGAATACCAGCCATCAGGTTCAACAGAGAAATGGACTCAACATTCAGCACTCATGTCCAACTCCTATGTGGAAAATCTAGAGGGTGAGTCTGCTTACTGAAATGCTTCAATGTTTGAAATTGGAGCACGAAGGAAAGGGGAAAGTGTTTTAAGAGTTTTAAGAGCTACAAGTGAAAAGCACTGTGTAATGCTGAAGTATTGCTATAACTGGACACCTGTGTTTTCTGAAATAGTTGGAAATTCAGCATTTGTGAACCAGGTGTACACTCATTCAGTAAAACCTCCACTCAAAGCATACAGAGCTGCCACAGAACTTCCTGAGTGCTGTAGGATCTAGTAAAACAGCAGAAGAGGATATGAAAATCTTAAGTCAAATATGGGCAAGGTAGAAGAGTGGCCAGATAAGTTAACTGAGAAATTTGGAATGTTTCTCTTTTTTAAAAAGATGAAGCAATGTCAGTTTAAATAGATGGAATACAGTGGCCTGCACCATCAGAGTATTAGGAATAAAGGTTCATAACTAGATTTAGAGTTGAATGTGCACTATAATTGGGAAAGAACATCTGGATTTAATTTTTCAGCTTCATCTCACATATAAGCAAGATAATTATGCACTATGACTCTTCTAAATACTAACAATATTAGAAATAGTTGCATGGTATATTGGTCTTGTTTGTGTTTAGACTTTAGTGGTTTTCACGTTATTACAAACGTGCCAAAAATGCCAAAGAACTATACTGTCCCTTTTTTTTTTCCAATATATATACATATATAAATATATTATAAACACTTCATAACATGTTCTTTCTCCATAGATTTTTAAAGGGTATTACCTGTAAATGTGCAGTAGGTTTGGTAACAGTAAAATAACCAAGCACTTTCTAAAACTTTCACGCAATTACTCTGTAGACTGATCCTAAATTTGCTTGTGAAGCTGAAATAAATCACACTGGTCTTTGCCAGTTTTCAAGAAACTTAATTCTGCTTTCCTTACCTATGAAAATGGTATTAGTAAGGTAAGTAGCTCCTATTCGGAATGGCAAAGCCAGGGAAAGACTTTTTACACCAAGCTGACATTCCTGTCTTGAAACAGCAAATCAATTAGTAAAATGCAAGTTATAACTTAGATTATTTCAGTGTTCTACACTATATCCTGTGCAGCTCAGACTCTGGTAGGTTCAGAATAATTGTTGAAGACCAAGAGTTATTGAAAAATGAAAATTCAGGCTAATAATAAAATAACCCCCAAATACCAGTATCATCAACTAAAAAATACCCAAATTTAGGCCTGTGAAATGTACACTGACAGGTCCCTTTTTAAAAGGTCACACGAACAGAAACCCAGACCCAGAGAGAAACACATTTACACACAAATGTTAGCATGTGACAAAAGCAATTGAGAAACATGTCATTTTTTAAAATTAAAATAATGGGTATTTTATGTATTTGGCATAATGTAGTGTGGTATTAATACAAGAGATAGAGGTTTACACAGGAAAGTGGGATGGTTTTGTACCTTGAAGAATGCTTAGTGTCAAATCAGACAAGTTACCTGTATCCACTGCTAGTACAGAATTCTTACAGAGCCAGCTTTCAGGTTTACATTAGGAAGAGCACAGTGTCTAAATTACACCACTGAAGAGAAGAGCAGCTGTGCCTGTGGTGAACTGCAGGAGATCAGAGCATCTCCAAAGGCAGAAAGTAACTGATGGAATGGTTGAGTCATCCTGTACAGAAGGGGTAAGCATGATGACTGCTTCAGGGAGTACCAGGCCATGAGGAGAACCCACATGAGGAAATATCTCTTCATTTTGTCAAAAGGAGTGTACAAAAACTTCTTGAAAAAATTAAATCTTTGTTTTGTAGCAGTTTCAGCATTGCAGGCTGTGCCAAACTTGGAAAGACAAACTGTAGGAAAACAATCAAGCTGATGAAGATATAATAGGTGGTCAAAAGGGTCAAAGAGTTGCAAGCAGTCTGCAGATTATTTATGAAGGTTCATATTATGTTTGCAATTACTCTGCAGTGAGAGAGACTACAAGCTGCTTCCAAATGCAGAAATCAGAAAACAGCGTAAAAGTTATGAAGTTAAATGAGAAATGTGACCAACAGATGACAAATCAGTTATTCAGTTAAAAAATCATTAAAATTAGATCAGTAATCTTAGAAAGTTTTGTCTATTGATGTTGACAGTTGAGGAACTAGAGATTCTCGTGCCCAAAGTCCTTTGAAAAAGAGATGAGTTGCTGGACCTGTCCCAAGGTAAGGTGTCAGTAAAAAGGTTTCAGAGCAGTGACAGTGACAATTGTCCTCAAGCAGACGACATGGCAGACAACAGCTCTGAAGGAGTAAGCAACAGTTAACTATTAACTGTAATGTGTAACCTGAAGTAGAGCCTGGGGAAATGTGACACTGCTGCTGCTCAGCTTTTCAGAAAGGTGAAAACCAAAAACTGTCTAGAAACCTCTACAGGAAGATCTTGTGATTAAAGAAAACCAGGTAGTTAGAGAAAAAATGGAAGTTAGAGTAAGGGAAAGAATAAAACCTGCACTCATCATACATACAGTGACAGCTTCTCTGTTAACTATTCTCATTTAAAGCTGTCTTGAATTTAAAAGGGACAAGTCTATGAAAACTTGCTCAGTAGTGTCAAAAGTAGTCTTGAAAGGGTGAATAAATGCTAGGAATGTCTAGGGAACAGCAGAGAACAGGAAAATGCTACTCCATAGATCTGTTTTGTGCTCACATTTTGTCCCTGATGTCACAAAAGAATTAGGTGAATGCCTGTTGTTGGATCTGGTAGAACTCTGCAGCCAGAAAAAGGAATGAGGAGAAAATGCTAAGTATAAAATGAGTGGGGGGACACAGAAAAGGTAATGGAAGGTACTTCTTGTGAAAGAAAGCACTAAGTGACCACCAAGCAATCCTGGGGCAGGTTCAGCACATCTAAAAAGCATTGCTGCTGCCATAGATAGTTAAGCTTTGTAATCTGCTGTGGCAGAATGTTGCAGTTGACAGAATTTTGCACAGACCTTGAAAGACCCCAGGGAGAAAAATCCAATTAGGACCAAATTTGGCACAAAAGACACTGTCTCTAACTCAGGAGTTCCCTGGGAAAAACACATTTTGGAGGCTGGTGGAACACCCTGGGGAAGCATGGTTGTGTTTTGCACATGTCTCTGCTCTTGCCCATTGCAGCCCTAGTGGTCTGTAATCTGAACTGGTTTGCCTGAAGTTCTCCATGGAGGTTTTCAGGCAGTATCTTTGACTTAGAAAAACCTAAAGTGCGTAGTTATTGCCTATTAAAGAGGTTTGCTGATTCCACAGAAAGTATAGATGCTGATTGTAGATTAGTGGCTTCCTGCAAGGAAAAAGATGTTACTTGCATTATTTCCTGAAAGGCCTGTAGGTTCAGGAATTTGCTTTTTTTATATTCTTATATAAAACAGATATATGCTTAGATATAATTTTATTTTCCTCTGTGTTCCAGTACAAAATATTTGTCTCTTAGCACAATGAGAGGGGGAATTAAATACAGAGCAATTCAGCAGCATGTTAGTATTTGTTTGGCATTTGATTAAAAAACGATAATGCCTTTACTTTTGATACTAGAACTTCAAACACCTTAAAAACACCCTAAGAGAGCTTGTTATTCTAAATTCATACTTGCGTTGGTTTTTTTTTAGTTTATCCAAAACATTCAGGAATTTATTGTTAGAAGCACCAGCATTCATGATGATGTCATGCTCCATAACACAAGAGCTTTGTTCTGTTCAGATCAGTGAACATGGATCACTTTCTGTAGGTGGGAATTTCTCTGGAGGAGTTGGTCAGTATGGGAACAGCTGGTGAGATCAGCACCCAAAGCTCTGGGTGTCACTCACTGCACAAATGGCTGAGCTGTTCAACCTAACTGTGGCTTCATTTAAAACTCTGGATTGCAAATGGCAGAGTTTGAAGAGCTCCTCCTGAGCAGTGTGGCTGTGAGGCACAAACCTGGAGCTGTGGCTTTGTCAGCTGTGCAGGGCAGCCTTCAGTGACAGAGGCAAAGCCCTCAGCGGCAGGGGAGGCCTCAGTGCTACAGCTGCTTCCACTTGTGCAGAGAGCAGGGACTGGAAACAGGCACACAGAGCACAATGGGAAATGAAAACCATGGCAAGAACCCAGTAAAACAGAGTAAGTGATTGCTCTTATTTTACAGCTTGACAGCAGATCCAGAAGTCAGAGCTATTTCTACTCTGTTCCACCCATATTGATGTTAGGATGCTGCTTCATTTTTTGCAATTTTTAATTTTGTAGGCTGGAGCCTCCATCTGACATTTGGTGCTTTCTCAATGCAGTGTGTTGCTCCTTTTTCAATGCAGCACAGAGAGGGAAGAATAAACAAACAAAAAAAATCACAAAAAGCTTTGCATTGGAATATTGCAGTATCACCAGTATTGACCAGGCCAATTTAATCTGTCTGTAGCAGATTTTCTCTCCACCAATTTAACTTCTGTTCTGCACAATCTGTTTTTAACTGTTAGTATAAATTTGCCAGCCATCTTACATTCTAGATAAATACTAAGGGAGGAAAAGGTGAAACTATTGCAAGTAACAGTTGAAATGCTGAAATCTAGGAAAACTGCCTAAGAGGTCAATTACACAGAGAAAAGTTGTTAAAATCATTTCCATTTCACAGCCTGATATTAAGAAAAAAAAAAAAGAAAAAAAAAAAAAGGGAGGAAAAAAACCTAACCTGTATCACCTTTTGATCTGTGCTGTATCTGACAAACAAGTTTTCAAAGTGCAGTTAAAACCTCTGTGTGGAGGAACATAGGAACATGGCACGTGTGCACCCAGTGTAGTGTGTGCACCCCTCTCTCTTTTCATCTGCTCCAGTCGTTATTTCAGGGTTACTGACCTGGACTGTTAGCACAGAAAATATTCTGTAATATTTTCAATGTCATCCACTCAGTTGACACTGATCATCCAGAATGATTTTAGGTATCAGGAGGTACCAAATGACTACTAAATATTAGTGAGGCCTCTGTAATGATTCAGTGTGTAAGACATGTCTGGTTCCTCCTGACTTGAGGAGTGGGTAGAGGTCCAGGCTGTGGAATCAGCAGTCAACACCTGGCACCACAGGTACCAGACAGGCAGGGATTTCACTGGAGAGGCAGTGGACTGAAAAGTCCTTGAGATCTGTGTTGCTGAATCCCAAACAAGCTCTGCAGCCTTCCCTGCAAACTTGTGCTGAAGAAAGGAAATGGTATCAAAGGAGGCCTAACAAAGCCATGCCAGCTGCTTTCCCAGTGTTGAGTTGCTAATGGGATGGCTTTTAAGGTTAAGCAAAAGGGAATATGAAATCTTTCTAGCTGTATTTTTAGGACAGAGTAGCCCTTGCAGCCCACAGTCAAAAGTAGGAGAGAGTGTTTTTTTTTAAAGTGCAGAAATTTTCTATTGTTTGTAAAGCATCAGCAGTAGAGCCTGAGCTTGTTCTTCCTCAGAATTGTTGACATTTATTTCCTCTCCCAATTTGTCACCTGAAGAACTTGAGTTTTGCTAGACAGTATTACAGAAAACCTGTATTTGTTCTCATGAGTTCTCAGTTTTAATCACAGACTGCTCCATGTTGTGTGCTTGCCCTGCAGTGGAAGAAGGTGACATGTCATGCATTCAAATACTGACCTTTGGATTTTTCTTTTAGTCTTTAATACAAAAAGGAAAAAGTTGTGTGATTTCACCTTCAGCCTTGTACGTTTTTATGCAGGATTTTATCTCTTCTTACTGACTATGTGATTTACATTTTAAACTGCTTTAATTTATACCATTCCCCATCAGAAAGACATGATAATGCTGGTGTTATATGAGTATTATATGTGCCATGAAAGGTTAGAGGCTGATCTGAGCTGCTGCCTTCTGCAAGTTCTGCTTTCCTTGAAGCTTTTATTTTTGCCATCATCTGTGCCTCATCCAATCAATGGAGAGTCTTCTGGAGTGTGCAGGCTCCCCCGCAGGCCATTTGTTGGATACAGAGTTCCAGACAGCTGAAATAGACATTCCTGGGAAGTATAAAATAGGAAGATGTGTTAGTTGGGAAGCCAAGGTCTGTGAAAAAACACCTTTGCCAGACACAGCAGGAAAAGCATTTTGGCCTTTTCTTGAGGCCTGCAAGGTGCTCTGGCAGAACACTGATTTACATACTTATTTTGAAAAAAGCACATTTGAATACTGATTGGATTTATAAATTAGCAATTCTTACAAAGTCACTGGGGCAAGTAAGATTTCTCCACTAGAATTCTCTGTTGGAATGAAGACATGGTCCTGCATTTGCCTAAGAAATGGTAGATGTATCTAATGGAAATCCATGTAAACCAGCTAAATCTATATTCACCACATCCTGAAAGGGTTGCAAAAAAAACCATTGAGCTACAAAACAGCTTCTTATAAACAAAGCAATGATTAATGAGAACAAAGCAATATAAACTGACCTGTACCTTTAGTACTCTACATTATGACTTCTGCAGAAGTTTGGCAAATAAAGCCCCATGTGACCAGCTATTGTCTTCAGTGTAATGTGTTTTAAGGAGAATGCAGTGCCAGTGGCTACGTGCTGCTCAGTGAAACACCTCTGCCTGTGGGAACTGCAGAACACTGCAGGACAGACCAGCCTGTGCTGATGGTGCTGGTACAGATACAGATCAGCCATCAGAACTTAAGGGAAGTAACTGTCCGATCATTTCAAAACACTCAGATTCAAAAAGTTAGTTTTAATGTTTTTATTGTGCCCTTCATGAAGGTTTTAGCAGTACTGAGCAGTTGGGACACTCGATTTGCACAAAGCTACTGTTCAGTAGTGTTCAGTAGGTAAGAGTTACTGGAGGTCCTTAGAGCAAGCTAATGAATGCCCTGCAGAAGCTGGTGGAGCACACTTCTTATAAACGTTTATCTATATTTTGTTTAAAAAATAAAAAAGTCTTGGGGTTTTTTTAGCAGGTGTTTACTTATGCATTGTGTTGGCCTAATAAAAATACTTGGGAAAGTGCCCTACCTGCAGTTACAGAATTTTCAGTGTCGTAGTGCAGTTAAGTTCATTGAATGACAAGTTTTTTTGAAGCCAGATAAATTGCAAATCTTGCAATGCTTGAGGGAATTGGCTTTTCCAGGTGTCTGACCTGTTGGAACCTTTGGGCTGCAGTACTGTGTGTGAGATAAGCTGTCCTTGCATTCGTTAGGAGAAAACCATTGCAGGTGATGGACTCACAGATAACAACCACCTCCTGCATTGCACACAGCTCTGTGACTTGAGGGGGCTTCAGAGCTTTCCCGAGAAAGTTAAAAGAATATAGACACAACCTCTTTTCAGAGTTGGGTTTTATATAAGTTACACAGGCTTCAGCATGTTCACAATATTAATACATTTTCTTTCAGAACCACTTAAGATCCTGCTGCCACGAAGGGCAGTGCTCAGGCAGTTCAGTGCTATAAACACAACGAGCAATTTACACCAGCTGTAGATTGATTTTGTTATGCTTCTACCAGACAGGAGTGGTTAGTAGGAAGTTAAATCCTGCTGTGGAAAATTCAGGAAGCATTAAGAGAGGTGGTGAAGTGCATCAACACTGTTCTGTAAAGTTACCCAAGGGAGAACAAAGTAGCAAAAGCCTGGGTTCCAAATCTGTTAAGGTTTTCAATAGAAGCAGCTTATTAGCAGAACAAATCATTCTAAACATGAGAATCGTTGTTAGTCGACAAAAGGATCCCATCAAATACCTGTTCATAGAAGGTCCAAGCAAACTCATGCCAGTGGCTAAGGAAAAGCCTCTGTAATGCAGCATATTCAAAGTCTTGCTGAGTAAGAGGTACTATAACCTACTGCCCACTCAGTAATGGGAATCAACAGGACTGATTGCCTTTAACAATGAAATCATAATTTGGATCTTGGTTATAATCCAGTATTTTTCTAAAATTTGTCATTACTATTAAATGTGATATGTTTTATCTCCATGTAGAATGTTATTCAGTTTTCTTTGATAATATTACCAAGGTCCATTTTTGTAAAATAGACATGTCTATCACTGCTTTTGCACTTAGCCATTAAAATAATAGTTTTTATCATCTTCTTCCTCAAATGTCCTGCAATCAATTATATAGGATTTAGAATAAGACTCCAAAATTGTCATTTCTTGATAATTTAGATTAACTTCATCACATTCACGGAGGTGTCCCTCACTTATAAACAGTACAAGTTGATTAAACTTTGCTGAAGTTGACACATGGACACACAAACTGACCTGCATATTAGTCCATCCTAAACCTTCATTATGGAGAAATTGACTGATAAAATTTAGTTACTGTAGTTTCAGAAATGCAAGTATTCAGAAAACTGGCCCATTAATAGGTATGTAGTGTTTAAAAAGAATATTCTATTAACCCAAATCCAGGTTCTGAGGAAGTTCTGTAAGTAGCTTGGAAGAGCCAGGAGTTGTTAGTTATTCGTTGTGCCTGAAACACACTGGAACAGAAGGAGTTCTGTGGGAAAACCTGTATTGACCTGACCTGTGCCTTTCAGTTACCTGTGTGTCAGGAATACTCATGTGCTTATTTTCTTCAAGGGGCATAGGGAGTCTCCAGCATGGATTATGGCAGGACTTCTTTCCCCCCCTTGCTTAACTGTTGCTGAAGCTCCTCATTCATCTTCTGTTACGTAACAGCATCAAGGTTTAGCACTGAACGTGTTTCCCTTTGAAAGGGTTATACTGAAGAGTTCTGCCTTTTGGAAAGCAGAAAAACTGTCACCTTTGTAATATTTCTTCTTTTTTGTAGTGAATGAGATCATAGGAAGAGATATGTCACAGATCTCAGTGTCACATGGAACAACAGTGGCCAGCCAGCCTGCACGTACCTGTCCTGGATCCCTGGAGACGAGAATATCTGATGGAATCCAGTAACGGATAAGCTAACGACTCACCATCCATGAAAACTTCACAGTTTCTCTGAATACTTCTTCATCCTCTTCCTCTTTAGACTTACTGTGCTTCCAACTCTGTGGCCTTTATGAACTGGAACAGTGGATCCTTGCAAAGCCCTTTTAGTGGGTTACATTTTTGATGTAGAGACAGAGCATTTTAATTATAGTTCCTCAGATGCTGTAAAGAGACTTCTTAAAATGGACACACAGAATCTACACCAGATATTTTATCTGTTTTAAAGTTACAAACAAGCTTTGCTTTTTGCATTTAAATAGAATACTTTTATATTGTAAGTGCTTCAGATGTGTGGAGATGTTAGTTTGCTCTTATAATATTCACAGTCCTGAATGTGGAAAAAGATTAAATGCACATCTTGGGTGTGCTGCTTGCCCTTAGAGGTAGTATAGTTTGTAACTGATGATTTGTAACACCTTTTGGTCATTTTGGAAAGCCTTTAAAGCTTCTGTTGTTTAATTTTTTTCTTAATAAGATCTTCCAGTGGCAAATCATACCTGTCATCTGAAGCCAATGCCACGGAAACCATTGTGTATATGAATACTGTAGTGTTTTCTTTCTTAGATTCATAGGAAGCAAAGCCAAATGTAGATCTGCACTTGTTTATAAACTGAAAATGTTACTTGATAGGCTGCAAAAAGACCATTCCATCATGAAAGTGTTGGGATAGAAATTACATTCCAAAATTTAACTTTTGTAACTTTGTGGATAATCTTCCTGATCTTTATTAGCACAGGCTCCTTCTTGAAATAGCTTTTTTCTTAGAAAGTTACATTTGTAATCAAATTTGAGCAGTAGGATTTTAGATTAAAGAACAGCAACATCAAAGCCATGTTAGATACAGGAGAAAATTTAATGTTTGCTGAGGATCTAAATGTTCCCATTATCCCTGCAGATTATGGTTTTGAAATCACCACTTCAGTGGCATTTGTTTTCAATGCAATAAATCATTTGATCACATCTGTATGTTTTATATGCTGTATGCCTGACCATGCCACTTAGAAGTTCTAAGGAGATGACAGTTACAGTTCCTTAAATTCAGGCTGTTTATAAAGGTCAGTTTGCTAAAAAGTAATTTACTGTGAATTAGTGGTTAGGAAGTATGATGTGTCCATGTTTCATTGTAAAGGTGTGAACCAGGAGCTACCAAAGAAATACCCAAGATTCATCACAGCAGCAGGAAGCTGTGCTGTGCTCTGAGGATGCAGCTCCCTTATCCACATAACCTGATGAATTTGAAATAATCTGTTTACATTGTTACTTAAAAATCTTTGGCCTTTACAATTAGACACCGTGGAGAGGATCTGACACTGCTTGTGGAGACCACACACATTTCCCTCCCCCAGGAATCACTGGTTTGCAGAGCTTTCCTCCATGGAACACACACAGGGTACAGCAGCCATGGCAAAGACAGGCCAGCAGTACATGGAACCTCAGAACATGCAAGGTGTTCCTTTCAGCTGCTCATTTGGGTGAGCCATGACAGTGTAATGAAAATTAAGAGTGAATTAACACAAAGAATTAGAAAATTGGAAAGTATATTTGCATTGGTTCCAGTTCAGACAAGCGTGGCCACGTGAGCAGTTGAGCACATGGCTCTGTGTAGACTCCAAAGGAAGGAAAGGGTCTGGCAGTGGAGAGCAGTGCTGAGTGTGGTACCTGGGAGAGCAAACACAGCTCCTGCTGATGTTCCTTTTGGCAAAGAGTCATGGGGAAAACTTCCATTGAGCCTTTTGCAGGCAGAACCTGACACCTGAAGTGAAGTCAGTGCCCAAGCAATACCCTTAATCACATGTCTGTAATAGCTGAATCATGAACATTTAAAGACCATATATTAAGTGGGTAAGATGATAATTTTACCATGTACTTCCTTTTAAAAGTGCAGCCTGAGGCTACTAACTTGATGTTTCATAATTATTTCACACAACTGAATGCAAGGCCACTATGTACCTGCTGGGAATCTTAAGCATCCTTTTTGTGAATGTACTGTTCAGTGGTGCAAATCCTGGCATTTGCAGGAAATTGGCAGGGCTGGATCTGAAAAGTGTGATATTGTAATTGTCCCTCAGCAATGGTGCTTTACTCTGTCCTCTACTCATTTACATTAAAGATCCTAGAAAGGACTCACATGCTCAGAAATACATCTACTTACCTTCTTAACACCTTCAAAACAAACCAAACCACACAATGCTGTAAACTATGTAATTGTCTCAGAGTGTGTGCTGGTGGCAAGGCACGTTCCAGTTTTCATTCATGTATTGGGTCTTTTGCATTAACCGTTGTTTGTAGGAGAATTCTGACTTAAAAGCTTTTCATACTGTATGGGATTTATGCTCCTTTATCCTGCTGGTACAGACTCTCCTTGCAAGTTCTCCAAGTAGCTGGAATTCACACTGTACCTAAAATATAGGAGCCCAAACAATCCAGAGTTGCTATGCACTAAATTTTCTGATGCCTTTAAATACCTTGATGCCTGTAGACATAGAAATGCTTTCCTATTTAAAAATGAAAATAAAAAAAAAATATAGCTTTGGATACTAAAGCAGTTTTGTATTTGCCTTGTAAAAGCTTCAATACAAGGGTCTTAATTTTATTTTAGCTTGTGTGATAACGTAGATAAAGACTGTTAATCTTGTATAATTTTAGTGGTATAAAAAGCACACAATCTCTATTGGACTATGCAAATTTAATTAAACAACAGAACCCGGCAACTATTAATATTTTGTTGGCATCCACTTCCTTGCCCTTAAGTCCTGTCTTCTCCCTGTGTACTTTTCCAGAAATTTTTAATAATTCAGATTATCCTGAAGGAAAGCCTTAATGATGAGGTAGCTTTTCTGTAAGGAGGGTCAAAGATCAATGTTTAGGAAACAAAGGGGGGTAGCGTATTAATCTAGGGGGACAGGGGTGAGTTATGAAATTACCATAAACTAGCAATCTGAATTTCTCTAGTAAAACTTACCTGTTATCAGGGGAACTGCCACCCTTTTTAAACCAAAGAATGAAAATAAGTTTTGTTCTGATACAAAGCTTTGAAACTCTATTTTTGATACTCATAATGGATGTCATTCCTTGAGGTTCGGAAATCGTTCAAATTGAAGTTTTATATTTAAAAATGTGGGACAATAAAGATTAAGTTCTAGATGTTTACAGAGCCTTGTATTGTAATTTCATGTACATTTTGTATTTTAAACATTTTTGTAACTTATGATTGCAGTGCTACTTGCAGAAATAAAGGGAAAAACTTGCATTTAGGCTCTTAAATCATAGTGTTCAAATAAATAAAAATAACACAAATGCATTGTCATTTATTTTAAAAAAGACCCGGTGGGAAGAAACTCCGTTTGTGATGCAGTGGTAACCAGCTGTGCCAAGCTGTGACACAGGAAGCGAGGGACATTGGATAGTCCCCCTGGTAGAGTGGTGATTTTGAACAATCTGATAACGAGTTTGGGGCTCAGAGCCAGCAACAGTGAACCTCCACCTACGTAAGAAGTGATCAGCAATGCTGGCAGAGTAGCAGTCTGCACAGTACTGCTGCTCTCCTATTTGCAAGTGTCATTGTTCCAATTAGACAGTCACCAGATTATTCCGAAAATTTTTTCCAGAAATTATTATTCAAGGGAGTTCATCATAAACGATAATTCCCATTCCAGAAGGGATATTATTATAGGCAAGATGCAGTTAAACTGTTTCTGAAATAAATTAAATTCCTACAAAGTTTGAATTATTTGCCAAATCCTGGCTGATCAGGCAGCACCGAGGGGAGTTCCTTTGGGCAAGGTCAGGCCTTGCAATCTGTATCTCATCTCAGTGATCTTGGTGCTACCGAAAAGGTTTTTTATCTCCCTTGCAGTTTGTTCCCGGGCCCTTTCCTTGCCCGTGGAATCCCACAGCGCCGTGCGGGACTGTTCCAAAGCTCTGGCCTTTGGCTGCCAGCGCTCACCTGGGCGGCAGGGAGAAAGGAGCAGGATCGCGTCCCCAGGGACGGCTCGGCCGGGCCGGGATTGGCCTCGCTCGGGGTGCGTGTCCCGGCCCATCACCTTCGGCGGTGTTTCAGCTATAAATGCACCAGAAAGGGGATGCTGAAGTGCCACCAGCTGAACGCACGGTAAATATAGCCGAGGTTCAGTAAAAATAGCCCCGGCAGTTTGAAGGCTGCTCACGTGTTTGGTAGGGTGATTACCCAGGGTATAATTAGCACACACCGACACCAGCAGTGAGCCACTGACTGACTCCGACTCCTTTGCCGTCACTTCGAGTCGCCTTTCAGACGCAAATGGGCTGAGGGTGGGGCGGGAGGGGAGCTGCGGCCACCGGGGCGGTGACGCTGAGCACTGACACACCCCCGCTGCTGGTGCAGAGACCAGGCTTTATTCCAGGCAGGCTGAACACGTCGCTTCTACCTTGCAAAACACTGTTTCGGTATTTCAGGTAATCCGAGAGAAGGAATGTCCTGTTAAAGTCGGTTCCTTTAGAGGAGTAAGCAGAAGTTTGTTCTTTTAGGACCCAAACCCAAAAGGAAATGCTGGCAGAAATCAAAGCCTTTTAATTCTCATATTGTAGCCAGTGTTTCCTTACAATATTCCACAGCATTACTTGTGCTGTCTTCTTTCTGCTGCTTGTTTCTGGACCACTCTCTCCCTGCCTAACTCAAAATACCACTGTATGCTCTGAATCCACCATGTGCTCCACTGGAGTGAATAAGGTGAGGATTGAGCTGTTTTCTCACCACCTTCTTTCTTTGCCCCTTGGCTTCGATTAATTTACATTAATGATATTCAGGAATAGCCACTGCTGCAGTGAGTGAAGTATTAAGGTAGGTAAAAGGCATGGAAAAGAAAAAGGATTTTCAATATATTTAAATTCATGTGTACACACTTTTGCATACAGACTTCTTTAGTAAAGGAAGTTAATACTGAACTTTATTCTGCCTGATAAAAGGATAATGTTTATCAATCAATCATTCTTAACACACAAAAAGCATTATCATTTGCAGAGACCCTCTAAGAAATTATCTTACAATAACCTACTGTTACCTTTGTTAACATCTGCTACATGCAAAAGAAAACAGAAGGAAAAAAAAAAAACAGACTAAGATATAGAAGCAATAGAAATAGAATGTTTACTGTGCAAAGGCTTGGATGTTCCATGGATCTTGTTTTAGAAGAGATGGATCCACTAGGAAAGTCAGGCTGTACAAGTTCTCAAGCTGTTTCTGCTTGAGTTTCTGTAAAGTTTCTGTTTCATTGGGGTTTTTTATTACTAGGAATTGAAAAATAAGAATACTTCTCTCTTCCTTACTGTCATCGCTGTGACACCTGCTGGTAAGAGCTGGAAGAATGTTTGTAGTCTGTGCTTGTTCTTTTCTGTAATTTTTGATCAAAGAAAAGTGATGCACCTAAAGAGGATTCAATATTAAAATATTGCTTGGGAATGCAGTGCTGGATAATCAGTGGAATCATATGAAATAAGTTGGAGGAAAAAGAGAACCACTGCTCTTACAAGTTCTTGTGAGAATGGAATGATAAATGACTGATGACTTAGAAAGGTCCTTCTTGTAACAGAAAGGTGGAAAGACAAGGAAGCAGTGTGCTGAAGATCCTGACAGTTGGGAAGGGAAATATTTTCTAGAGAACAGGCAATTTATGGAAAACTATAACCACCCTACACATTAACAACTTCAGCATCCCTCAGTAAACACCTCCACACATTAACAACTGCAGAGTCTGGTATCAAAGACAAAAGTTCCTAAGCCCAACTTCTCCACATACCAGAGGCGCTGGCTGTAACACAACATCAAGGGTTTAGGCTGGCAAAGAGCATTTTTTAGGACAAGGCATGAAAGGTCAGGGTTGCCGTCCTAATTTTGCTACAGCTTGGTACGAAAGTTGTGATGGATTCTTCTCTGCCAGGGTGGCAACACCACTGCAGCAAACACACAGCACAGAATACCTGAGCTTTGTCCTACATGCATCATAAATTTTTTCTCACAGCAATAAATGGATCTATTTGTAAATATCCAGTGAACTTCCTGGTGTATCCACCAGCCAAGTCGTTCTTGTGATATGTTGGAAAAGGACAAGACAAACTTCTAGCAGTCATTATGTCACTGTTTTCAAGTAGGAAATTCTCTAAGTATGATGCAAGAACAGATTTTTCCAGTCTTCCGTCATTGGAACAAGTGCCTCCAGGGCTGCTGCACAGCCTGTCCAAAGCACTGGTTTTCTATGATTTAATGAATTAAGGCTCACTTTCAAGGTTTGCCTTTTTAAGAATTGCATCATAGTAAAGGTGCAACAACCATTCACAGGTCAGAAACAGCTGCAGATTTCCAGTTTAAGTGCCATTGGTTCACCTTTACCCTGTGTGTTTTCTAGGCAGGGTCTCCATGTGAGGGGTTGCTCATTAATCCTCACACCTGCCTGTCCCAGCAGCTCGTGCTCAGCTCCATGCTGTGACCAGTTCCTGCTGTCACTGTTTCTGTCCCCAGCTGCACTCATCAGCACACACTGTTTTGCCAGTACATGCATTTCTGCATTTCCATGTTCCCACCAGTTCTTCCCTTACCAAGAATAAAAATTTGCTAATAAAATCTTCAACAGAAAGCAAATATGAGAGGTCAAGGATAACTTTATTCAAGTAACAGCAAATACCACCCTGTGACATTTGCCTGGCTGCAGTCACAGTAGCTGGAGGAGGGGTACAAGCCACCAAGCCAATGGGACAAATAAGGCAATACTGAAACTGAATTAAGTGCTACTATGGGATTATTTTTTTCTAAGGATATGAAAAAGAAAGCTATGCCAAGAATGTCATCAGTGCCATCTGACCTCACCAGTGACAGAAGTTATAATGGAAAAGTTGCACAAACAATGAAGGATAACAAGCAATCCAACACTGGCCAAATCCTGGGCTGAATGACATCGTGGCTTGGAGAGGCACAGCCATACATTTTGTGGCTGTCAGCAGAGTTTGCTGAGAGACTCAAATGCTGCTTGCCTGAGCCTAAACCCTTTGGAACTAGTCCAGCTGCTAAAATGACACTGGAGACCAATAAGGTTTCCTTAGCTAGAAAGAGGAATACAAAATATACAAAAGACAGAGAAAAGGAGAAAAAGAAAAAAGAGAAAATATTTTGGTTACCAAGCAGGTCTGCCTCCAGTTACAGGCTTCACTCCCACAGAAGGCTGACATCACCTACTTCAGAGCAGAAAGCAGGAAAATGTCTCACAAAGTCCTTTTTAGATATACTCTTCAGATAGCAGTTAAGCTGCAAAAAACATCTTTTAGATAAGCAACAGTTAAACATATCACTGGCTAAGCAGGGCATGTTCTAATGCTAATTTTTCATTTTTCTGTGCCATTTGTGCCCTCCCTCCTGGACCCCTCTGCCTCCCAGGGACCGTGCCTTCATGACTTTGTATCATTTTCACATATATTACACTAAGCTCAATATTTTAACAGCACATGAACTCTTAGCAGGTCAAACACCATCTGGACCAGATGAGTAAAACGGAATTCTATCACTTATGACAATAAATAAATAAATAAATAAATAAATTACTGTTTGGTTGGAAGGACATGACCTAAAAATAGCACAATGCTGAGTGACATTAAATACTACATTTAAACAGTGACTTTGTCTTTCATAATCAAAGTAGAAAAAATTTAGAAAGCAATTAAATGCTGTCTTCACACTCATCTTGTAAGATGGTTTTCAAGCTACCTGGTGTTTCTTTCATCCAAAACACACTGGGGTGGCTTATGCATCACTGAAGGCCACTTCGCAGGCAGGAGAGATGTGCTGCAGATGGGCCCAGCAAGCAGAATGAGCACTGGCTCCATGCAACATAAAATATCCTCAGGGTGAAGTTAACAAAAAAAAAAAAAAAAAAAATCACATTATTGAGATTCAAGAAGTTCAGTTGTCCAGCTGTTCTGGAAATGTCCCCCAAGCTCTCAAATTTGTTTAAACAAGCAGTCACTGTCAAACCTTCATTTGGTGTTACTGGCACTGCCTGAGTCACAGACACCATCGGGATCCTGCTCTCAACAGCAAAAGGACTTTTCTTTAGGTTGACTATTTTTTTTTTTTTTTAAGAAGGCAAATTGCAGCTTGGGGGTGGGGCCAGGGGTGTTCTAACATTTAATTCATGTAGAGATCCTACGCAGTTCTAATTCCCCCCAAGAAAAGTCAGGGATAAGAAAAAAGCTGTCAAAGGGCAGTTCTCTGGTGTCTCTTTTTCTGGCAAGTGAGGTGTGAGGGCTCACAAAGCACACACCTGAATCCAGGTCAGACTTTGTGAGCTCCCCGAAGACAGAGACATTCAGCTTAAAGCAAGAAGTTAATGGCAAACCAGCTTCAGCTTTCTATGTGCAACTGAGAAGGAGGTTTAAGATCACATGCAGTTTGAATTATTTCTCTCCATTTGTGTATTTTGAGTCACTTTGCTCTGAGTAGGACTCCCACAAAGCAAACGTAAGCAAGCAGGAATAGGAGATGAAATCTCACGTGCAGAAAGGTCACTGAGGGAAACAGCCTTGGTCTGCCTGCACTGAACCCAACAGGGCTCCTCAGGAGGTTCACAGCCCCTACAGCGTCCCTCTGTACCAAACTCCAGAGGAGTCCCTGCTGCTTCTCCTTCCCATCAATGCCTGGACCACCTCCCACCCAGGAGAGGCCAGTGGCTCACAGCTGACCACGCTACAATGAATCCAACTGAGAGCAAAGCTGGGATTTCTGGCAGCGCTGCTAATTTCTCATCACAGGGCTGACCACAGATAGGTTCAGGAGAGATTTGCTTCTAGAACAAGAAAATGCTGGGAAGCCCATGAAGGGGAAAAGGCTGGAAATGGGCTCCCCCTGAGCTGTGCTCAGTGGTGTCTGGGCTCTCTCCAGAGCCAGCAGTGCGGTGATACAACCACAGCGCTGCTTTCAGCCCTCACACAGGGCTCGGGGAAGCTGTGCCACAGCAAGGGGCAGCAGCCACCGAAGGGAGAGAAGAGAATTCCACACCCCGTTGAGGCAAAACACCTAAGAAATTTAGTAAAAGAACTGATGCTTAATGGCTGGAAACGTTTACATGCATATGGAAGGGAAACAGCCTTTATTCTAACCAAAAGGGTGGCCCAACGCTCCTGCTCAAGAAAAGAGTAGGATCTGGAAGAAAGGGGGCATCAGGTGAGATTAAGCCTGTATAAAATCTTCTAGAAGACTTGAAAGGGAATAATGGCTGTAAAAGCTAAAGACATCCCACCAAAAACGTGGAAGACACAAAGGCCAAATCCTTAAGCAAGGTTATCAGAAGGGGAGAGAGCAAAGCTGATTACTGCACAACGAGAGAGCTTTCTCACATGGCATAAATGCAACTAGACTAAACATGAGGCTGGTTGTTTATCTATTTTTACTCCTATGTCTTTTTTAAAAAACAAAACAACTAACCTGATTGCTCTGAGCATTATGATTTAAACACAGAATCACAATCTAGATCACGCTTAACTCATGCTGGTTGATGTGATCTGAGTAACAGCAAGGCATTCCTTACCCTCACACATGGTGAAAACTGAGACCTCGGGACGTTTTAGCAAAGTGACCCAGCCACCCAGCTCTTCATCCACTCAACTGAAATACCAACAGAGCAGGTTCCCCGTTCGAAAGGCACAGCCCCAGGAAGAGTTGCAGCACATGTTCCAGAGAAGCACAAATAATTCCTAGTAGCTGTTGGCCAAACTGAAGGCTCCCTGCTGGGCATTCAGTTTTTGAAAACACACTACAAGGCTCACACAGGGCAGAACATCACAGCACTCAACAACACTTGGTAATATACACAGATATCTTAGGATGTATTAATAATTCAGTATCACTGCATCATAGACAGTTTGTGCTATAATTTTGTTTTAACTCACTTTCTATCATGAGGTGCTTCAAATAAATGCAAACAAAACCACATTAGTCACCAAGAAGACAGTCTCCACTCAGCTGGAATGCAGCAAGTATTTAATATTCACAATAAGTCAAGATTTAAGAAATATCATGGCCAGCTGAAATAAAGGTGAGTTTCAAGTAGGTATTATGTAATTATCTGGGTTTGTGCAGGTCACTAAGGTAAATGTTTTCTTAAGCAATCATCATTTGAATTCCGAGTTATTTTCTACTGTGTCCCACAGAGATAACATAAAATCTCTGTTAAGTACTGTGATCTCCAGTTCCCAGAACTCAATATATGTTTTTGCTTGACATTTCAGGTCACATATAGAAAGCATTTTAGAGTCTTACTGGTTACAAAGTGCACCTTTTAGTCCCAGTCTTTGCAAACATATTGATCATGAGCTGTTCTCTCACTGATCTTTCCCATAACTCAAACTTTCTACAATTCACAGCTTTATCAGCAATTTCCCTTCCTCCTCTCAGAAAAATTCACCATCTAAAGTCAGCCCCAAACCAAAGGAAATTCAAAGTGCATTGGTTCTTTCCCCCTCCATGCTACTTAGTGAGTCCATATCAGATTCCACTTGGAAGGAGAAGGGAAGGACCAGCTCCCAGTTAGGATCGGGTGGGTTTGGGTGGTGCACTCACACCCAGCCCCCAGCTCTCCCTGTGCTCCCAAAGGAAGAAAATGTGTGGGGAGGGGGCAGGACAGAGCCATTCAGGGGCTTTTCTTATCTGCAACTCACATCTGCAGTGGCAGCAATGCCTCCAGCAGCGGTTGGTTACAGACCATTATCTCACTCCATTCTGTTGCTGTTATTTCATATTTACAGGCCTCCTTTCCAGCTCCAAAATTCTGCTGTTATGAAAAGATACTCGGGTTCACCTAATGCCTTATTTATGCCCCAACATCACATTCACTTAACTAACAGATGGCGGCTGATGAACCCTAGAAATTTTTAACACATGCTTCTGGTTTCATTAATTTAAAAGTAATGAATAATTTATGTATAAACAATTAATCTGATGTCCCTTTCTTGTTCTGACAGCAGTAGAGAAGCATCTAAACCACATGAAATAATTGCTTCCAACACCAGCCATGCACAACTGCCCAGTCTTCCATCTGCCCTTGCCACTAAAGGTACTACCTGAAAGACAGTATTGCACAACTGGTGGTTTCCACAAGACAGATGCAAAACTAAAGAAAAGGACACAGGAGGCTGTATTTAAGAAAGGCAGCATTAATTCTTACAGAACAGATTCCTGGTATCCCACACTGGATGTCTCAAAAAAAAAATTGAGAAGAAACAAAACAAAACAACCCTCTATAGACTTATTTTCTAAAAAGTAGTGCAGAATTTTGTACAGAAAAATGTCCTTTGTAAGAAAGAAGATACCTGGCAAAAGAGGCTGGATTCAGAGGCATGGCCAGGTAGGACTGACGGTTCAGTGAAGGCTTGCAGGCAGAGGAGACATTGTGGAAGTAAAAAATGTATCCTTCAGAGAAAAGGTGTTCCTGCTATAGTAGGGTTAAGAGGGAATCTTTGTTGTTTGCTCACTGTTGGGAACATTCAAATTATTTTCTCTTTTTTTGTCTGCATAATTAAGGCTGGCCTTGGTTGGCCTTCCAGCAACTACTGTAGCCACTGCAGTGGCTTCACACAGCTGGAGCAATGTTTACAAGGGCTGCAGAGCCGAGCTGTTCTCAGAACAGGCTGGGTGGGCTGGGAACAGGAGGCACAGAGTGTGCTCACCCTGCACAGCAGAGCCGCCTGCTCACAGCATCCACACCGACCTCTGCTCCCAGCGCCCCTTAAAAGCCAAACCATCCACCTCACTTGGTCAGGCACCCCTTGATTCTTCCTATAAATACCTTCCCATCAGCCTGTCCTCCCAGAAATGTCCATTAAATTACTTTTACAGCAGTGCAGAAAGGATTATAAATAAAGTTCCACATTAGCAATCTTTCAGGGAACGCTGCAGCAAGATAAGTGTAAAGGCGTTTTTGAAAGAGAGAAATGCTTTCCCGTCATGAAACACTATCAAGAGAACATTATCTTCAATACTTTAATAGAGCTGAGACAAAAGGCCGTATGTGTGGTTTGATTCTTGGTCTGAAGTGAACTGCATTTACTGTGTTCACAAAAACTTACTTAAAAAACAACAACTTTCTTGGTGCCTCAGAGTGAAAGTCTGAACAATTTATGTGAGGGGGAGGGGGTGAGTTAAAAAAAAAAATCACAAGTTGATGATCTTATTCACTGTTGAGATACTATGTGGAAAACAAAGATAATTTTAGACTAAATATTAACATCATGCTTCAAATGTACTCAAATGTGGCCAAAACCAGATGAGCTCATTCCACAAACAAAATCTATACTTGGGACATATCAGAGCAAACCTGGGCTGTCGCTCTGGGCAGATTGCTGGCCCAGCCTGTGTGTGCAATCCCTGCAGGGAGAGGTTCAGGAGAACCCACAGCAGGTAACTGCCCCGTGCAGAACTCACAGAGTGCCCACCACACTCAACAGGGGTGTTCTGAAGAGGAAATGAATATACAAAAAACAGACCAGTGTGAGACCCCTGAATGTGGCACACAGTCTAGGCCATGCCACAAAGGTGTTCTGGAAGCAAAATCTGAGCAGCTGCTCATGAGCACCACAAGGCAGGACAAAAGCTTTCCTTTCACACTCATTATGTCATCCTTACTATAAATTGCCACTTTCATTTTCATACTTAAAAACCCCAAAACAAGCCTGTCACACTTTACTCCTTTTGGCACTACAGAGCCACTACAGTGACAGGTACAGTTTGGGTTGTTTTCCATAGTACTGATGGTTATCTATTTGCAAACCTATCTTAGGTTTTGATTGCCAGTCATGAAAAACATCTGTCAAGTTTGGAGTGATTGAAGGGCAGCAAACATGAAAGGTCTGTATGTAATTCCTAAAGCTGATGAGAAGAACTCATTTAGGAGAGAAGAGGGTAGCTGTTGTTCTCTCCAACGTCTCCCAGTGAAGGGGATTGTCACAGCAGTTACCATTCTGCACAGCTGCTCTCTCACAGCACCGTCTAAACAGGGATCTGCAAAGCTCTGTGTGTTCAAAAGATACTCAAAAAGAAAGGTAAGGAAAAACTCATCTCTTGGGTTTCAGTGTTCCACTGTTGATTTGGGGAACTAACGACAGAGTGCTTTTAATATGAAAATTCAAAAAACTCCCTATGGTTTATGTGGGTAAAAGATAAAAATGAATTAGAAACCACAGAATCTTATTTTTCCCGGGTACACTGAACAATAGAGAAAACCATTCAAGTGGGGGTGGGGATGGCAGTGGTTTTGAGCATTCAGGAAAAAATGCAAGTCCTCTTACACAAAGAGTTTGCAGAGTTCAATTTTCACTGGCAAAGTCTACTAAAGAGCAACCATTTTATCCCTGTATACTTCACAAATTTTATATCTAAAGCAAATATATGAATATTTCTGAAATCAAAAACAGTACATAGGAATGAGAAGAATTTCTGAATAGAGATGCTGTGTTTGCTAAACAGAATTCAAAAGTCACTCTAATTCTGTAACAGCTCTTCTGAAGGATTTCTGACTCAAATGGCAGTTACAAATTCAAGGGCTCCAGGAACGTCTGCTTCATTACTCGCTCTGTAATTACTCCTCAAAGTTATGTGCTTTTTACAGTGACATCAACACAAATATTGCATGTTCCCCCTTACTAAGCCTTGTTTACAGGGATGAAAACTGAGGTGCTGCCATAAGAAAAACTGTTCCTTGGCTCTTCCTTCTGATTTCAAATCCAATTTCCTATTCTCTATCTAGAGGCTAAACCTTCATTTATGCTCAATGACAGACACGCAATGAACAAACTGCAGTTGCATCCAGTAACCCCTCCTTTCCCCCACTTTGGTTTATCCTAATTGTCTCAAAAAAATCTAGAGTCTATAACTTATAATCTGTTGTGACTACAGTTCATTAGACCAGCAACACGAGCAGAGCTGTGCTGGGAACCACATTCCTGCTTGCCCCAGTTCCCAATGGAGCCAGACTCAGCTGAGCCTGTGCTGCTGGCAGGTCTGGAGCTGCCCAGCTCAAAGCTGCTTTAGTTCCATCTACAACCCACTTAGGCTGATTTCTGTGTTCGTGGCTCCCCAGAGTCACCCCAGGATCAGTCTGCCAGCAGCGCTGTCCTTGCCGCCAGCCCATCCCAGCCCGCCGGCAGCGTGGGCTGATACTGCCTCCTCAGCACGTTTGCAACCTGCTTTTCCTGTTCAAAACAGGGCAGAAAATCATCTAAACCATCTCCTAAACCGTTACAAGAGTCGTTACCAACCGTCTGGAAGCTACAATATCCAACACTGAACTTGCTCTGTAGCTGGGAGAGCTTCAGGCGCACCTCAGCAGTGAGTTCCCACCCTGCAGCAGCACTGTGCTCTTTTTCCAGAGTAGCTGTATCTGAAAAGGAGCCAGGTGGAACCTGGTGCCACTGAACAGAATAGAAAAAAACCCCAAAACCCCAAACAACCCACAAACCCAAAATATTGCCTTTACTGCATTCACAATTTCCCCTGCTGTTAGCACTCTCTCTGTGATGTATCATCAGTGTCTAGGTCCATGGCCTTACCGTTTTTTTTTCTTCCCCAAATCATCTCCAAAACTGTCCCCATAACCTGAACATTTGGAATCCTTTCTTTTCTGGGGGCTTACTTTTTACAAGGTAAGATCAGGTCACTTTAAAAAAACCGCTGATATGCTGTTTTCAGTCACCAATGTCTTTCAGGTGAGCAAAAAGATTAATTTTAGAGACAAGCAGAAGTCACATTTCGTTGAAAATATGGAAGCTGCCATCCTTAAAAGCCTTCTCCTCCTCACAAGTGAGAGAAATTGGCCTGTTACTGTCATGAGCACTACCAGGTATAACTCCAACTCTAACTCTTGTTTAGGATATAGCTCCTTATAGCCTGCAGATCATCATCCAACCTGCACTCCAGATCCCATCAGGAATATGATGTACTTGACTTCAGATAAAACATTTCAGAACAATTTAAAAGGTAAATACTGCACACAAAATACACAGCATTGTAAGCAATCTTATAGTTTCTAATCCCAGGCATAGATTCTTTGTTGGTAAAAACTAAGCAAAACTGATTGTTTTCCTAAGTTTTTGCTTTGCTTTTCAAAAAAGCAAAAACAAAACAACAAACCAACCCCACCCCAAAACAAACAAACAAAAAGAAGTCCTGACCTTTTCAAGGACATTTAAATTTAATGCTATTACTGCAATTAATATTCAGTGTAGCTTGTGTGGATTTTCACAGTACAGTGCACAATTGCACAAGGACTGCATTGCATCAAACAAAAGAAAGACACACCTAATCCAGTGGGAATGAGTCCCACAATTTCAGAGCATGTTTAACTAAGAATTCCTTGGACTAAGTGGCAGTGACAAAGGTTACACTCCAGATAAGGCTCAGACTGTCCTTTCCTCACTTCACCTCTCACACCCTGGCTCGACATGAGGAAGGACCTGCTCCTTGCCAGCCTTTCCTCCCTGCAGTTACCCCACACCTTTGCATTTCTCCCACAGCAGAGATCTGTGTGCCTGCCATCCCTACTGGAAGCAGTCCCAGAGACATCCTCAACACTGAACCAGGTCAGAAAACAGTAGGAAAAGCTCCTACTCTTCCTCACAAACTCACGAGCTTTTATTCAGTGCAGCAAAGACAGCTAAATTCTAGTGCTGTTACACTGCAAGCAACAGAGATTTTTCTAACAAACCACCATCAGGTTTTTGGAGCTTCTGGCAGAAAATTCCTGTAAGACTCCCCCTCCCCAAAATACTTCATTTTTCCACTCCTCAGTTATTCCGTTGGTTCTTTCCATCTCTCACCTGTTCTTGCGGATAGTAGTAATAAAAAATATAACAATATTTCCTTCACTTTGCTCTTGCATACTTTTAACTATAATTATTTTAAACATACCCAGAGTAAAGATTTTGAATATTTTTGCCCATAAATACATATTTTAAAAGATACATTTGCATGAAATTCAAACATCTTAAGCTATTTTAGAAGGGAATATACACACACAAGTGATTCATGGCAGTAGCACTTTAACTTTTCCCCTACCTCCAGCAAGCAGCAGATTAAGTCTTGATGACAGGGAATGATTCAAACCAAATAGCAACAACAAAAAAACCTTTCAAAAGTTACAATGTTGTAACAGCCAAGCTGGAAGGTACAGGAGACTGGTATAAACCAGAACAATTGGAAGTTCATCAGGTCTATTGTCAAAGTGAGCAGTGAACAGAAACAAAAATGCTTTCCATTTGAGAAAGCAACAAAACACGGTCTTCGTATTTTCACTTATTGCTCAACGAGAGAAGAACATCCTAGAAGGTCTAGGAGCAGTAGAAGGCCCTGTTCAATGTTCCCACTCTTCAAAGCAACAGAAATTTGCAAAGACAACTCTCCTGTTTGAGGGTTAAGGGTATGGGTGAGACTGTTCTTTTTTAAATAGTGGAAATATTGATTTGCAACCCCCCACACTTCCTCAATTTCTCTTGAAAATATTAGGCAGTCCCAAAAAGTGGCAAGTGCTAGAGCAACTCAAGATCTAATACTAAACATCAAAAACCTCTCCCCATTTTTACACCTCTTTCTATACTATCTACACACTGCAGTGTGAGTATCTCACGGGATCCTCCACAAGGAGAATTCCCAAACACTCTCAGCTTATGGTGCTAAACACAACCAAAGGAAACGACCTGCAAGATGAGGATTAAAACCGGCAAGAACAACAAACCTGCTCTCTGCCCACGGGAGTTTACAACCCCCAGCAGCGAGGAGCTGGACAAACAGCCTGAGGAAGTCACCACCTCTTTGAGGGCAGCCCTGCCAATACCGAGGTCATTTCACCACACACGGAAAGCAGGAGACAACCACAGGGCCAAGAGCAACTAAATCGGTCAGCAGAGCAAAACCAGCACCCTCGGCTGTGAGCAGGGAGCCGCCACACCAAAGGCTGCCCCAGCCGAGGCTGCAGTCCTGGTTGTTGCTACAAAACTTAATCGCTTGTAAAGCCTCGATATGATGCTGCTGGGATATGGTTTTCTTTCTTAAAGCCAGAAAACTAAAGAGCCGTTTTGATTTTGTTTCTGGACTAACACAGCATGTGCACATTGGGGTGACACTTCAAGCACTCCTTTTGTCCAGTCATTGCCACTGTGTTTCTAGCAAACATTTCATTGATTTCTTTTTGTAGAGCAGCTCGTAAAAGTTAATTTCTTCCGACTAAACACGGACGGATACAACCGTGATTTTCACAATTTGAAATCAATTTGTACACTTCAAAGCTCTATTGAATATTCAACTGTACTGGATATCAATGAACACGTAGAAAACTTTCAGAATAGAAAAACAAGGACAAATTTGAAAAAAAAAAAAAACAACTTAAAAAACAACAACAAAAAAAAACCACCACGAAAAAACAACACAACAAACTTAAATCAGCACTTTTATGAGCAGAGACATGACCTCCGATTTTAAGGTTACCAGGCACCAGAGTATTCCCTGAATGCACTGACGCTCCTGCTGCAGATGATAACAGGGAACTCCCGGCTCCAAAGCAAACCCCGATGGAAAGGGGACATCTGCTGGCAGCAAAAGATATTTTCGCAAAGTCTCAGCTGACATTAAATCGACGAAATTAGAGCAGTACCTTAATAACGTTTACAGAAGGGAAGGCATTTTATTTAAACTCTACTTTTTATTATCAGCAAGCACACAGAAAGCAACAAACAGCTTTAAAAAAAAAGTCAGGTATTTAAAGTAAAATGAATATGATAACACAGCAATAAAAGAAATAGCAATTAGCAAGTCTAAATTAACATGGTGCCATCTTTATTTGAATTTTGCATTTCAACTGCATATCCAGCTAAATAACACAGTAGCCCTCCCCTGACTGTATAAAAAAGAAAAACAGGGGAAAAACAGGTCTCTCATTTAGTTTGGATTTTCTTTTTTAAAAACTTTATAACGAGTAGATCTGAAAAGGTGAAATTTTAAATTGACTACAGGCAAACCTTGACATATGAGGAATTTTCTGGTTTAGAATATTTCAAGTTATCCTTAGATGCAACCAGCTTTTAGAAGACACTTTTAGTGGTAGACTCAAAATACATTATAACAGATTTTGTCAAATACAGTTTTACATAAGGCAGAACCCAACAGGTTAAACTGCCAGCCTTGCAGCTCATTTTAACTGACAGAAATAAAACAAATACTATTTCAAAAATGAAGGTGCTGAAAAGCTTTTTTTTTTTTTTTTTTTTAATAAAAAAAAAAAAAAAAAAAAAAAAGAAAAAAAGAACTGAACTTCACTAACAAAATATTTGCTGGAAATATCTTAGTTCACATAAACAAGAAAAGCTTATAAGCCTGTCTTGGGCAAATGAAGAAATCCCAACAAGAAACACCTGATCTGGATGCACAGCTGCAACTATTGAAATAGAGAATGGCCATTTCACACTCTTCAGTCTCATCTCCAACAAATATAATAAGAATAAGCTACCTTTTCTCTAAGCTGGGCAAGAACATCCCATGGGATGGGCCAACACAGAAATCATTTGTAGGCAAAATTATCAGTAGCAAGAGAATCGGAGCAGAAATGACTAAAGGAATCATCTCCAAACCAGCACTACTGGAAGTGTGAAACTAGGAGAAGAAATACAAACAATGGTAATTCTGTTCCTCAGCTAAACAACACGGCAACACAAATACAGGTGGAGGAGTTTGCTGATTGCAAGCACAGAAGAAGCTTCTTTTTGACAATCAACTTTTGTGGCTGAGTGTGAGGACCCTTTCTTTAACAACAGTAAAAGTCAAATCACAGTTCTTTACCGAGCTTTCCTTCTTCTTTGGTGAAACAGTTAAAGGTCAATGCTTTTTTTTTTTCAGCTAAGATACCCGCATGTAAAAACAGCGATTCCTCTGATGAGGCTTTGCAACACAGCATAGTCTGAGGATGCATTCATCAAAGAATAAAAACCACTTCGGCCTTACCCCAAGCTCCCAACCCGCTCCAGTGATGGAAGCCATGCTCCGAACACGTGTGCTGCAAGCGTTTGCCTTCCATTTGTGAAGGAGAGCTCTCGGACTTGCAGCCAGCCCACCAGCTATAACGCGTCTGCAGCAAAATCACAGGTGAGCAGCGCCAAAGGGACGAGGGGTCACAGCTGAACAGCCCCGAGCTCCCGCCCCACCTGAGCCCCGGCACGGCTGAACAGCCCCGAGCTCCCGGCCCCACCTGAGGCCCGGCACAGCCCCGAGCTGAGGCACCATCCCCGCGGGCAGCCCCGGCCCGGGCTCAGCGCCGGCGAGTGCGAGAAAACTTCGAAGGCCGAGTGCGGGCCCAGCCCGGCCCCTCTGGCCCCGGAGCCGGACCTCCGGCAGAACCGAGCCGCCCCGGCATGGCTTTTACCGTGCCGCTTTTACCGAGCAAAAGGAGGGGCGGCTGGGGAGTTCCACCCCCGCTGGCCGCAGGGCCCGGCCGGGACCCGCCGCCGTCCCCTCGCTGTCCCCTCGCGGGCTCGGCTCCCTCGGCCCGAGGCCGCGGGTTCGATCCCCGACGGGCCGTTCACGTCAGGGGTGGGTGCCGTGGTCCTTGTGGGTCCTTCCCGACTCGGAATATTCTGTGATCCTGGTGGATTCCTGCCCCGGCCACCGTCCTACGCCAGCAGCACTTTGTTTTTTACCGTTCCTCTCTTTTTTTCCTCTCTTTTATTCTTCTTTTAGACGAGACCGCAGAGTTTTCAATACGGTCAAGTTAAAGTTCAGAGGAAGAGCAGCCCCAGGTCTGGCCGGCTCTCAGACCCCCGCCCGGAGGGCTCTGATCCACCCAAAACACTGTCACTGCCCTTGCAGTCATTTCACACAGATAACTGCTAAAACCCATACACTGCTCCCATGTCCCACGTGTCAGGTTTCACACACAAAAGCACACAGCCTCAAACATCCAAGTTCACTTTCTAGAACTGGTTTCCACCGTCTGGTGCTAAACAAGGAATAAAGCAGCAGTGGGTGACAGGTAGGTGCAGATCCTGCACATGGCACGGCCTGTTTGCAGTTTGTGTGATGTGGGCATGGCACTGCACTGGAAAGCAGAACTGTGATCATTGTCAACTAAGCCATAAGGTGTTAAACGAGTAGGGGGAGTGTTTACATCTAAATCATGGCTGATGGGACTGAGGTTCTCCATTCCAGCCCTGCCTCAGCTAGCCAAGGAAGCAGAAAACCACAAGTTCCATACGGGTTTTTTAAGAGGAAAAATAAGAATATTTCAACAGCCTGCAAAGCTGTGACCAGCTGGACCATGGCAGACTGCAAGTGTGTAATAAATGGACTACATAGCTACCAAATTTTCCTCCAAGGCACAATGAGAATGTTAATTACCATTGTGCAATCCTTTATACTATTCAAATTACTTTAAAAGGAAGATTTTTGGTAGACTTCACCAAGACAAATCTTGGAAACAGATTAATGCAAACACTCCCACTTCAAAATAATGACAAATCTTTCCCTCCAGTACCACCTGATTGTGTTGAAACTTAATTTGGGATGTTTTGATGATGAAATGGCATCTGATATGAAATGCTTCTGACTAGAGAAAAGCAAACCTTCTTATCTTCATGTGATTTACTCCCCTTTCTCCATTTTCACTACAAGAAGGCTGACTGGCTCTATCCTGACTTAAACGTAGCCTTTTGGGTTGCACAGAAAAGCGAGTGACCCATTAGGTCAATTAAATGCAAACAAGAACACAATTTCAAGTTCAATACTTTGTTTCCTCTGGCAACAGAAAGAGAACACTAAGCATGTAAACAGTTACATCATGTTGCCTAAATAGTGTTGCACTACAAGGGAAACATGTATCATACATACTTCTGGCTTACCAGACCATGCAAAAAGGAAAAAAAAAACCCCAAAAATCCCAAAAATCCAGCAAAACAAAACAAAACCCCCCAGAAAAGTCGCACCACTAGCATGAAGTACAAATGCTTATCCAAATCTAGGAGAAGAGAAAAATGTGTAAGGCTATTTATCAAATGCTGATGCTCTGTGAAAATACATTAAACCAAAGCATAAGTTACTTTCAAAAGGCAATGCACATCGTCAGCATCTCTTTTATTTATTGTAATATAAAGAAGCATACATCATTCAGTTCTTTAAAGTACAACTCAAATTGTACACTAACAAAAAAGATCAATTCAGACATCCATGAACATGTCAACAACAGAATTCATTACATTTTGCTCTGCTGGTATTGCACTTGGAATGGTTTTGAAGTAAGGCACAGTAAAAACAAAGTCATTTAGTGCTTCTACAGCAGATGTCTTTTTTTAAACACATGCTACATGACGTAAAAGTACTTCTAGCTTATGTATATACACACAGGGAAAAAGAAAGAAGCATGCACTAGAGAATTCAGATTTCAACATATCTTGTTGTTTCATAATATACAAATAAAGTAGTTTAAAGATGTAAACAAATTGCATGCACATAAACTAGAGCAAAATCTTTAATACAGTATCTGAAAGCTATTATGCTTAAATAAAAAAATATAACTTATTAGTACTCAGGTTTATGTGCCACTTTTGTCCTGTAGAGATTAAAAATTTGGGGCTGGGAGCAGGGAGTTATGGGCAGAAAGGATTTTTCTGGTTTTGTAGTTGGTGTTATTTTTTTGCTTTACATGTTGGCAGCAGTACATTGGTAAGAAGGTCAAATATGGCTTTTGCAAAACAATGTCTAATGAAAATATGAAAAAGCACAATTGCGTTCGGGATCCAGCATCCTGATATTTTCCAGTCAAGAACCAAACAAAACAAAAATCAATATGATCTACCCTTTGAACTGGGTACGCCATGCATTCCAAAAGACCTTTCTAAAGACATTTAAACTCTACAAGAATGAGACACTTTGTCAAGTGTAAACGCTTAAAAACTAAACACAGAAGAATCTGAATGACTCAAGCATCGCTTTCCACTTCAAACGCTACTGAGTTTCGCCTGTGGCTGCGGTAGCTGAAGTGCTATTGGACTGTCTTCAGAATTAACTACATGCCAGGAGCAGGTTTGCTTCTTTTTACACAGGTACGTTAGAAATTAAGTAAATTAACTGCATAATTTTTGGTTTCACTTTATCTTTGGCATAAGATACGCCATTTTTCAAATTAAATACAGGACATGCACCACTCTGCGTTCCTACGTGTTACTCTGAAAAGGCACATTTGTTGCTGCCTGGGTGGCAAGGGAAGACTTCTTATTTTGCAAAAGGCACACGGTGTTGAGTGCAATGTCCTTTCCTCATCCTCCAGAGAGCGTGCAGTTAGACCAGGTACAATTGTACACAGCGGCTTCCCAGGAGCTGTCCCTTCTTCTCAGCCACTGCCTTCTTAGCTAGATCCAGGCTTGGAAAAGTCACCAACGCCTCGCCACTGGGTTGGCCACTAAAGTTGTAAAGCATGAGGATGGAATCTGCTTGGAGCTGCAATGGTACAAAAGGACGAAAGAAAAAAATTATTAAGACCAGAGACCACACCTGGAAAAGCAGTTTTTAATGCTGGTGCATTTTTTTGTGCATCTGGTTCATTCCACTCCTATGTCTGTGGCAAACATGTTCTGGTTGTTAAGAATGGGAAGGAGAAGGAATCAAAGATTAAAGGAAATTCAGCTTTTAGCTTGGCAAACAGCAGCAGCTCTTATTCTACTGGTGTGCTGAATACAGTGATGTAGACATAATTCTGTGCAAAAATTTTGCTAGAGAAGCAATTGAGATTAAAGTTTGATACGAGGAGAGAGATGTTAATAGGAGGTGAATGGAGCAAGAAATCCAGGAATTCCATTAATAATTCTTGTACTATGTGGACTGCTGGCCAAGTGACAAAGGTTATTAAGGTATGTCAATACTCACACACAAAGTTTAAAAAAATCCCAACACACATGCAAAAAATAAAATAGCTGTTTGAGTTCTGTGTTGGGAGGATGAGCTGAACTCAACAAAGGTATACAGGGCAAGGAAGATTTTTCAGAAAAATTACGTAAAATTTGGTGCAGTCCAACTAAATTAAATAAATATTTATTGTAATTTTAACAAGGCTAAGAAAAAGCAGGTTAGCAGGTGAGATTATTTAATCATTGGATTTGATTTACTTCGGAGGGCATTTGCCCTCATAAAGTCTTTAAAAGGCAGTTCCAAACTGCTGAGTTGAAAGCAGACATCACTCTCAACCCTATTGTACCCCATCCATTTTCCACAAGATGTAGGAAGTCCTTCCAAGCTAAGTTTGGAACTCCTCTTTGTTGGATAGAAATGAATTTCAGTGAAGTTTCAAAACCAGAGACTGAGGGATCAAAAGCTCAGCATACAAGGTTAGTTTTTTTGAGAAAACAGTGTCAGACAAAGCTATACTGGAAAACCAACCAGTTTTATGAGTATTAACACAAGTCAATTTAAGTTCATGTGACATATGTCCTCTTGAGCTTATAAAAGATTAAAATATTTAAGTGTTTCATTTCTGTAGAATTTTTGTGTGTCTGGTATACTACAAGAAATAGCAACCTCTCAGTTATTACCAATAGCATTTCATTCATATGTCATATCACAGATCAGCTTTACATTCAAACATATGAAAATAAAGCAAGTACATGCCAGAGCTTCACTCACCCAAGCACTGAGCAGGCAGTAAAAATATTATTAAAATATAAGGAACAGTACACTTGAGAAACCAAAAGCATGCATAAGACAGTTAGTACAAACTTTCTATCATTTCTTCTCAGAGAACTAAAGTTAGCCAAGAAATAGCATGCAGAAGGAAATCCAGAACCAGATAAAAACCAACAGGTCTAAAGCCCTCTTCTAGTCTGGAATCAATCTTGGTTTATTCCAGAGTAACACTCTCTCAAAGAGAATGCTGTACACAACTGGGGTTGAGCTGCAAGCCTGAGCTGAAAGATGTTCTGCTCTAAACCAGCTCTTTGCCATCAATCCAGAATAGAACTTTAATAGTGCAGCTCAGAGTCAGCTGAAAACACACATGGAGCACAGTCAGACCTCTGAGCACAGAGCAGAGCTTTAAAAACATCCTTTAAATAGCAGCATTGGTGTAACACCAATGTAGGGATCTGGAAATTCATGTCGTAGGAGTTGCACAGAAAGTTGGCAGAGAAGTCTACACATTCTGCAAGCAACACAATTAAAAGAGTTAAATGAATGCCTTCAGTTTCATTTTAAGACATACTGGGTTTAAGTTCTTATTTATAGATATTTCTAGAGAGAAAAATATTTTTTGTATGTACACGTGTGTTTTAAAATTAGATTCAGATTCATACACACCTTTTTTCTGGATCTTTTTTTCTGAAAAGAGTGGTACCTGTATAATACTACTTTGTACCACTTGGAATTCAGACTGAACTACTCCATGAATTAGTCAAAGATGGTTTCCATGTCATACTTAGTAGAAACTTATTGGTGATCTGGTTTTGCAGTTAATCACCAGACCATGCAGTCTGCTCCCTACAGATCCAACATGAGAAAACAACTAATTTGAAACAACTGAGTTGATGGTTGTTAGTGAAAGTACATTTGTCTGTGAAAGTTGTTCTCTCAAGGCAGAGTCTTTGATTGCTATTTTTAAACTTAAAGGTTGTTCTGGTTTTTTTCTGAAGGAAAAAAATGTACTAACTAATCAGTAGCATTTTGAATGGAATACAGTAGTACTGGGACATCATGTACTCTACATAGGCCATAACCAAATTTCTCTAAGAATTATGTGTTTGCCAAAACTGCAGGCAAGTTTACTGTTAGCAAATGTAGCTAGTTGCATTAGAAAGTCAATATACCCAAAAAACCTCTTCTGAAAAGAATAATGTAATAGTTCACTTTGCATTAGGAAGATCAAGAAAAAGAGATATTAATCTCTAGCCAGTTATATGGTACAGAAAAGACAAAGCCAGAAGCCTGGGGGTTTTTGCATACACATTTGTGTGTGCTTTGTAGCAATATCAGAGGAAAAATAATCTTTTACCACTCTGCTAAAAGGAAAACATTGGACTGAAAGCTTCACATGAGATACAAGCACTAACAAAGCCTTCTGGAAGTTTGATGCACCACCTGAGCAGAACCAGGCAATCACACTGCCTCCACCACTGCTGCCCCATCAGCTACAGATCACAGCTGGCCCATTTCCTTAGGTTAGTTGATTTTTGAAGCAGAAAGACTAACACCAGGATCCCAATGCAAGCTACTGAGGGGGAAAAGCCACAAGCAAAGATCTCTGTATCACCAAGCCCTTCTTTCCCTTCCCGTTCACCTCTGCAGACCCAGGCTCTGCCAGTCACATCTTACCTTCTTCAGAAGTTACAAAGAGTTACAAACAGACCCACTCTTTCGGTGCTTGTAACACACTCCTGGCTTGATCGCTCAGCTGAATTAGGCCATTGTAGTCATCAGGTGCATACTACAGTACAAGTGTGACATGGGACAATCAGCAAGAGAAGGAACAGATGGGCACAGCAAGCCACACAGGCCATCATTTGCAACCACAATTAAGAGCATCAGCTATAACAACTGGCAGGAGACACTGAATTGGACAGAAGCTATTCTCGTGCAAGATAAAAAATACATCAGTTGTGTTACTGGCTGTAGAAATAAAGTAAATGCTTGTGGGGAGTGCTCTAAACTGTGTATTTGAGCTGTTCCTTATCGAGGAAGGGAAATAGATCAGACCATGAGGTGCTCTGTTTTTCGTTTTACTCATGAGATGGCAGCATCAGGTAACCAAGCTGTTAAGTTTTCATAAGCACAATCATGCACCCAGTAATGGCTCTCACTGGGACAGATGAGCATCTTCCAGCCTGCACACTGAAGGGGGGGATTAGAACAAGTGTGTGGGTCTCATTCAGATCTTTTATGCACTCATGGAAATGAAGTGCAGCTTCTCTAGGGTAGAGTGACAAACACTTGAGCTGCATGTAATACTTGTACTGCATAGACTACACCAATGGCATGAAAGAAAATCAATGTCCTGGCACGAATGCATTCACAAGGTAAAATAGCATTTATGCTAGTGTAGTATATTTTCACATTAGAAAAAGAAATAAACTACACAGTGTAACTGCATCATGATGGATCTGTAGAAGTAATATATTAAAATAAAAATAGTGACTGCACAGAACAGTCACACCAACAAATTAGAATAGAAACCTCACATGTGAATCAGATCTGAGAATTATTTGAGATCCTGAATCTGAACAGTAATCACTCTTACTATTATCCTGGTACAAATATGACATATATCATCAGAAAAATACATTTTGGGGAATATGAAACATTGTTCTTAGCACATAAACTTTCCAAATCATATATCCTGGAAAGGGACTGAGCATTCTCACACATGCTGCAAAGACTACTTGAGTGGCTCCTATAATCCAGAAGACAAGAGTGTGTAGCACAACCTGAGTTGTAGAATATCTTTTCAAGGGCAAGAGGAGTTTCCTGTCTCCCCCCAGATGGACTAACACTAAAGGTTTTGCACTAACACTTTAGATGATTGCCAAATGCACACAATGTAAATGTACTATGCTGCCTTTCCTTTGATATTTCTATAATACAAAAAGTCTCCTGCCAGCTTAAAAAGAAAAAAGTTATTATATTTGGACATACAGACACATATCCATCCAAAGGGAAGTTGAAAAGAAAAATACCAACCATCACAGTATACACCTTCCACAGAAAACAATAACCAAGAGCCCAGAGAACGTAAAAGAAAAGAACCCCCCAGAATTTTACTACTGAATCCTACCCACCTTCACATCTGAACCCATGCCATTAAGTAAAAGACAAATATAAGAAGTATTTTCTAGATAGTCTCTGCCAGGGCAACCAGACCGTGTAAATATTAGATTTATCAGTTCCCAGACCTGCCCTTGAAACAAATCTACAAAATGTAAGTTTACTCTTTGGAAGGAATGTCTCAAGATAGTACATACTTTAGATTATCAGGAGATGTACAGTAGGCAAAGTTCTACAGTCTTACTCTTGTAAGGGACAGTATTTCAAAGGTTACACTTGAAATGCAAATGTTGAAAACATGAAAGCTGGAAAAATGTCCTGCACAGAAATGTCAAGAGCTTAGGCAAAGACCTAAAGAAAGCAAGCAAGAAAGAAGAAAAATAAATTCATTGAAAGACCTAGAAATAGAAGTAGCTTCTAATCACAAGGATATGTAAAAGTCTGCAATCAATTTAAATAGAAGCTGTAGAATCGTAAATTCTTCAAATAAAATGAAAACTACCCTAACTTGCCTGAGTAAGTACCTGATTGTGAATCCTTCTGAGTCTGTCTGCATTTCAGAACCCATAAGAACCAAACAAAAACATCCAACCACACAGGACCAAACCAAGGGTAAACTGGTCAATAAAGATGTAGTATACTATACTTTCTCCTTGAATTTTCTTTTTCTTCGAGCTGTTTTATTTCTTTCTTCTATGCTGAGAGAAATACATGACTGTCTTCCCCTCACAGACTGTGCACAGATTTAACCAGGTCACTAACCAGTAAGTCATTGATTTCCATTTCATTTTTGCAGTTCCTACAGTGAACATTCAAAGCTCAGTCTAAAAACAGCACATACGAAGCAATCTAGAGAAAATAACCCAGTGCTAAAAAAAACCCCCCAACATTAGAACTGGAAAGTATATTTAGACACAACTGGGAAAAAAACCAGGAGCAAATAAAAGAAAAGGAAAATATCACAGGTGAAATGGCCACTTCAGGATGGTAGCTGCAATTCTAGCCCAAACTACCCAAAAACTTTATTGCAGAACAGTTCCCACAGGGAACTCTCAGACTCTGGACAAAAGCCTAGCTAGACTAAGTCTGGAGTATAGAATCAGATTTGGTGGTAGGTAACTGCAACCTTTAGTGCAAGAGTCAGGAGAAATACCCTAAACTGGCTTTGCCCCTAAAAGTACATTGTTTATGCCATAAGACTGCCACTACAAACAGCCATGAGCACCTGAATGCTCTGTGCAAGAGATACCACCTGAATGTTGTGTGTATCAGAGACTGAAACAGGTAATGCCTGCTCCCAAAAATACAGAGGTGCCACTTTAGTCTCTTGCTTTAAGCGTGGGAGGCAACAGACAGAAACTGTAACCCCTAATTTACTGATCCCAGTCTCACAGATGCTTTCTGCACACAGGCAACATTTCCAGGTGGGAGATAAATTCAGGAATAAAGCAAAACAAGCAGCATGCTCTATTCTGAGAGCGTGGGGGTGAGCATATAATAGTGTCAGTATTGCCAGATGACTTCCAATACCAGTAAGTGGGAATTCTTCCTCTACCACATCCCCTCTCCCTTCCCCAGTGAGAAGGTGCAATGCCTAGGATTGGCACACAGGTGATGGGGTATCCCCCTCTCAGACTACAAAGAATCAGATTTCAAAAGGAACCCAAAGGAAATAGAGAATACTTCTTTGTTTAAGCATGCATTTCAGAGGAAAAAAACCCTAATCCCTAAAAAGTCAGTAACAATGAAGTCTGCTGTCCTGATACAAGAGGGAAATGTCGTTAATGCCCTTGGAATTTAGCCATCCATCCACTTCCCTTCACTTCCTTATACTGTTTTAAGCACAAACCTTCCTCCTCTCCACCAGCAAGCCTTAAATTCTGTGTCTCTGAAGCCTTGGAGGATTAATATACTGCAAAAGCTCTTTATAGCTGCAGACAAAAGACATTTAAGCCCAGCACGGGTTTAAAGAACACTATTTATGTCAAGCTTTTCTTATGTAGAAACATGCACACAAAGAAGTCCCTACATTTCCATCCTAGCCTTTTTCAGCAAAGTCAGGGGGCTTTAAAAAAGGTTCAAATGGTGACTATGGCCCCTAAATCTTAGTAATCTTCTAGGTTGGTTTTTTTACTACTGTGCTTACACACAACCTACCTAAATAGCAAATCTGCTTTCTAAGAACTAATCCACAGGGTCTTTTTCAGGCAGGAGTGAGTTCACTTCACATTCATGCCAACCTCCAAGAAACTGGGCAAGTACTACCAAATGGGAGCTGAACCCCAGCCAAGACAACAGCTGTGATCCAGTTTTTGGGCAGCTAAGACCACGGGCAGAGCTAAACTGCATCTGCTTTTACATTAACCTGACAGTTCTTGTCATGATACCAATTCTGTCACTATTTGCATTCTCATTAAAAAAAAAATTTAAAACCCCCCACACCAACAAATCCCCACACACACCAAAAAAACCCAAAACCAAACAACAAAACCAAAACAAACAACAACAAAAAAAGAAAACTCAAAAAAAAAAAAAAACAAACCCCAACGCCAAAAGAGTCTGTATTTGGAGACTAAAATATTTCTTATTGATTCATTTAATGGCTAAGTAATAAAACCCATCAGGTACTTAGCCACTAAATAAAGAAAAATAAAAAAACTTCAGTGAAAAGTTTTTTTATGCTATGTACCAACTTCACATAAATCCATCACAACTACTACCCTTCTTCATTCATTAATTACTGGAGTTCTCTCACTGCTTCTACAACTGTACAGAGTCATGGCCTAAAATAACAATGAGGAGTTTTGCTGTATGTTATTATTATGTTTGCATCACTTCTTCCTCAAGCTTTACCCAATATGATATGAAATATGAGTTATTTTTCTGAATTCCTGAAGAGTCTCCTCACAATCCCATCCATGGATCCCTTACTTCAACATAATGCCCAGAGACCAGGATCTGCTGAGCAGCTGGTGAACTGCATGGTGATGGTTTTGTTTTTGTTTTGGTTATTTTGGGTTTTGTTGTTTTTTCAATGTAGTTTTAGTTGGCTTGGGTTTTGTTGTTGTTTCTGTAGCTATCCTTTAGCTCTGCAGCCAGTATATGATTGCACTCAAATCAATGGCCCTATTGCTTTACAGTACAACTAAAAAGCAGTTTAATGGGAATTACTGAATCAGAGAGTATTAATATTAGCTCTTTGAGGATTACAGTGCACTACAATATTATACAGAAAGGTGGTGGGGAAAATTACCACCTCCCTGATTTACCATTAAAATTCTTCTCGAGTTTTTCAATTGCTTAATCCAAGTTACAATAAATACATGCAAGCTGGAAGGAATTTTCACCAATAAAAACAAGAAAACAGAACTAAAAGGAGAAATCAAGCTGCTGAAACACTAAACAAGAGGCTAATGTTAATAAAATTAAATGAAAATTAAAATGCTGATCTGCAGAATTTAAATTATTTCTTTTTAGAAGCATGTACTGATGTTGAGACCAGCTTGTTGAAGCCCATGATAGGCAAAGTCTATCTCTTAAGAGGCAGGTCTGGTATGAAAAGAGCTTTCACTTCAGTAGCAACATGGACACACATGCAATATACAGAGCCCAGGAAGCCTGAAGGAAAAACCAGAGGAGAATAAAGCAAGAACTAAAACTTAAACCCTGTTCCTTTCAGACAAGAATGCACAAAGACAAAAATCACCCTTCAATCTCAGCATCTCCAATCTGCTTCCCAGAATACCAGCACTGAAGTCCATTGAATACCAACATCAATTAGTCATACAGAGATTAAAACCATGCCCAAACCACTGAGGATTTTTAAGGGCTCACTTTATGAACAAGCAGAAGCATCGTGCAATAAATCCTTGGGCAACAGCAGAAAATGAAAAAACAATGTGTGGAAAGGGGAGGAAAAAAGAAAAAAAAGATTAGTTACTGCTCCAGAGATGTAATATTGTCCCATTACAGTAAGTCACTGTCTCTTTTTCTCCTGAAGGAACAAATGAGTATAAAACCAGCATTACCACATGTGGGATTCCAAGAACAATTCAAAAGAATTCCTTGGCTCCTTTATGAGATTTTGAAGCCGATCTCATTTGGACAACATGTTCTAAAGAAATCAAAGAGGTGACCAATTCAATAACAGTAACTGATGATGACAGGAGGCTGCAGCAGCAGAATATAGTTTTCACCTTGTGGCAAAATCTCTGTTCATCTAACGTTTTAATTGTGCAATACAAACACCAGGAACTGCTCTCCAAATGCAGAAATGAGGAAAAGGGCAAACTGAACACCAGACACAAGGTCCAGATTGACTAAACTGAAGATGTAGCGAAAGGTAGAGATGCTAGAGATTGTCACTGACCTGTTCCATGCACAGACAGGTTCAGGCCACATTTTTCAGAGGTGCAGTTACACTTCTAGCTGAATTTCCATTTAGCAAATAAATTTCCCCATTTAAGGTTTTAATACATTCACCATCTATCCACCAAAACCCCTAGTCAGTAGAAAACAACTAAAAGGCAAAATACTGATGGCTAAATAATGGCATGAATGATTATTACTTGTCTGGACATCATGAAAGCCACAAATAAGTGAACTTGGTTTGAACTCTGGAAATATCTGTGAAAGAAAAAGCTCTAAAATACAAGATTCAGTTTCTTTTTACTGTTTGTCAAAATTATGTGCTGATCTTTATCCACTGAAAAACTGAGTGAGCAAAACTGCTTTCAAAACATAAATGTAATATTCAAAAAGAAGACACAATGGGCAGAGCACTTCATCTTCCAAATACTCATAACTTGGAACACACACATTTAAACATCTGTTCTCAGTCTACATTCATTTGCACACCAGACATCTGGCTCAACAAATTAAAGCTCATTGTCTTTTAAGAATCTTAAGGTTAAAAAAAAAAAAAAAAAAGAGAAAACGTATATTGCCTGAATGTTTCCTATTAACTCTAGCAATATCACTGTTATCCAACATACAGAATGTTGGAGGACAAACATGCAAAAATCATTGCCTTTTGACACAAATCACTTGTTCACTTGCAGTGGTTTGAGAGCCACAGGAATAATTTTAGGTCAGGGCTTCCCAGTAGTACCCAAAAGGGCAGAGCTGGTTGGTAGCTGTGTAAATGCTGTTACCCACAGGAGTTAAATACTCACCAGAATATACCACATTCAATTATCTTTTAGCAAATATACCAGGACAAAACATGGATATAGATACCATATCCTCTGAGACAAAAGGCAGAAGACATGGAAAGAGCCATTCCATACATTCAAATAAGTGCTGCTGGAAAACAGTGTTTGTAAATGGTGCCCTTTTTTTAAACTTATCAAGAAGATAAGTTTCTGTTTGCTCACTTGAGAGCATTCCATCAGTCCATACAGACTGAAGTTACCTATAATATATTTGCTAACAATATAGACAGCTTGGATAATACATATTTCCTTTAGTTTGCAATGCAGTACAGCTTTAATGAACAACACTCCTGCCTGTAACCAAATTAAATAGCACTTGCAACAGTGTTTGACTGAGACATCTGTCTGTCTCCTTTTGCAAGTCACCACACTCAGCTCACAGCTCTCTGTAGTAAAAATCTGCAAAGTGTTGAAGGTCAAACACTGACCCTAGCAAAAGCCTTCCACCACCAAGTGGCCAGGACTGAAAATTTTGGCAGCCCCCACTTGCCTGTGGCAGCCCCTTTGCAGCCCCACTCACACTGGGGCTCCGAGGTCTTCAAACTCAAACCCCAAACCCAGACGCCAAACCGCTGCTTCCAAATTAGGATTTGTTTATTTCATAAGAAGTAAAGCAAATGGTGTGTTACCCTCCAGTCTGCCACTTAAATACACAGCATGCAGCTTCCACACCTGTTGGGCAATTTCCAAAAGCACTCACTTGCTCAGTTTGATCTCTGCTGATCAATACTCAGAGGTCCAAATAGGACCTCAAGGAGAGGGGTTGCACACTGACCTGGTACCCCTGGAAGAAACTGAGTATCTCCTTCATTCCTGTGTTGTAGGGCAAGCCCTGCATCCGGACTAAGGCTCCAGGCTGGGGCAGGATCGGAGTGTGGGTGGCAGTGGCAGCAGCAGCCACAGCTCCAGGAGGAGCTGCAATGTACCCCACCGTGGTAGGAGACACTGGAGGGCTGAAAGAGGGAGCAAAATTGTTATGAAAACCAATAACTGCTTCTACTACTCAGAATAGGCAGAGATGAAACCGAAAGTTTAGATTTGAAAATAAACCCAAATACCACAGAAAACCAAACAGCCCTGATGTGGATTGTTTTGGGGACTTTCTTAATTTCTCTCCACCATCTCACAATCTATTTTTAGAGAAGGGAGGGAAAGGAAAATAGCTAACATTTGTAGTTAAAGACATAAGAAGTGGCATTTGTTATTACACAGGGGAGTAGGAAAAAGTAGCCACAGATGACTTGCTTAAGAACATTAATAAAAACATTAAGAAATAAAGGGGAGGGGTGTATCATAGTATGAAATGCCCAAATCTGGCGTTTCTGAGCCACAAAATAGTGAGTAATTAGCATCTCCATGTCTGGTCAGGGCCCATCTAGCAAATTACCAGATACTCGAGCTAGCAAGTGTCACAAGCCTAGGAACTCTCAGTGAACAAGCTGTTTCCCCACAACCCATGTACCAGACTTCAGTGACTCATGCTGATACCATCTGTGGGAAGGGAAAAGGTGGAGATCTGCTTTGCTTTCACATGTAAAAATGTTCTTTGGTCTCGCTGATATACAAAATCAAACCTAGTACACACCTCTGATGAGTCTTTCAGTATGAAAACAGTATTGTAAATAAAAGAACAAACTAAGAGGTGAGGGTAGAGGCAAGTATTGACACAGCTTCTCTTTTGGCCAAGAAATAAAACTGCCTTGATGACATTGTCCCAGTGCCAAAAAACCCCTGTTAAATATTAGGCCAACATTATCATGATCTACGGAGAAGATGAACCCCATTACAAGGCCACAGAGAAACAGCTAAAATGGTTTCTGCCTCTGCTGCTGAACATCAAGTTTCCAGGATTACCTACAGCAGAAGTACAAATGTAAGAGCTGTTCACAGGTGACCACACCGTTGCCTGCTGCACTGGGATGAAAGGTCAAGAGAAGCAGTTCAGTGTCAGGGTTACCTGGGATAGTAAGCTGTGTAATTCATGTAAAGCTGAGCAGCCTGGGCTGGGTAGTAGGTAACAGTTGGAGGAGCAGCTGCGGAGGCCTGGGGTGTCCTGGTGGTTGGCAAGAGGGCTTGTGGCTGGTAAAGTGCAGCTGCCTCTGCTGGGATCACAGCTGCTGTTTGGAAAGCTGCATAAGCTGGTGGAGAAAGACCTAAAACCAAACCAGGACACAGCAACAAAAAGCAATCAGAATGGAGAATTCGAGAATGAATCATTCCTCTCCTACAGCAATGTGATTAAAACCATCTGGGCATGACTGATGAACACTTGAGCAAAGACTGCTCTCTAGCCTCTCCCCTGGAGACCTTTGCTACATCGCCATGAATGACAACTGGGGCGTTTGGAATGAGTGATTCCTAAAAGTTCACGGCTCCTAGAGCTGAGCAGCCTTGTCTATATGTAAATGGAAAGTAGGGAACTTCAGAGTTATTAAAAGAAAGCATAAAGCCATGTGCATAGAGAAAGCAGGCGTGCACACCAACACACCCTCATCATTTTCTAACAGAAGTTGTACTCTGTGGGACAAAAGTACCATAATAGTAGCTACACATGGGCATCCATAACTGCTGACCATGAGACTTCAAGTATAAGCTTCCTGCCACTTCAAAATGTATTTTTAGGATATAGCAAATGGAAGGGAAAGTACCCCAGTAAATCACTAGTCTGATGCATTTTGATGAACAAATACCTAATTTGTACAGGAACATTAAATTTAGCTTGGTGTGCAGTCAAATTGGTTTTATATACTATATTTGGCAGCTTTTTACTACTTTGCAAATACACATCAATATCTGCATTGTGATTTGGTAGTGAGACTAATTAGAACAGTACAGTAAAGTTCCATTATAGTTCCTCAGTAAGGTTCACTGTAATCTTAAAATAAAAAAATTAAAATCCATCCAACTTCAGCACTCTATGGTTTGTTAGTATATCATCCCAGTGGATGCTTTCCTTCAAAAATAAGCCCAAAGAGTACGTTCTCAATGCTCTGAGGCAAGATAGCAAGAGCACTCATAGGCAGCTGGAATACAGAACTTCTCCCCATTTTAAAAATCCCTCTTATTCCAAGTAGGTTTTACTACAGGCAAGTCTACTGCAGAGATCAGAAGAACAGTACACCCATAAAAAGCAAAGTGTGCAAAAATTTCACTGGCAAGGCCTTGCTGCCCTCTACTCACCACAGAAAGTACAATAAAAATGCCTCTGATCAGTCCCATTATTGCCCAAAGGGAACAATTCCAATCTTAGCATGTACACAGACGGATGATTATTGATCATGGCAAAACCAGAGTCAAAAGGTGAAAGGCCACAAAGCTTCAGCACCTACCACATGTCAGCCTTTAGCAGCAGAGAGCAGAAGAATTGGAGACTTACATGGTAACTTACATGGCGGTGGGGATAAGCCACTACGATTTAAAGTGCCACCCATTAAAACAAAGTTCATCTCCTCTCCTGAACACTGGAATACTTCCACATAACGGTCCTTCATCATTTTTTTGTGACATTTTTGAGCCACCATAAAGGCTTTGTCAGCAGATTTCATTTGGATAAAAGCATCACCTGACGGTCGTCCCTAGGGAAGGCAGGGAAATAATTGTAGGTCAATCTGTTATTAGATCACCCAGATCACATGAAATGCAGAAAGGACTAAGATCAAATATCTCCTGAAAGCCTGTATAGTTATTCCTTCTCTGGCACTAATGACTCACAACTCAACAATTCTTTTTAGGAGAAGCAATATCAAGATTCATGCAACAAGTGCCCAGTTAACACAATGCTACTTCAGTCCTCTGCAGAAAGAAACAGAGCATCATGTAGCATGGAAAAAAAGTCTGGAGGTCTCTAATCCAAAGGCTGTTCCAAGCAGGACTAACTTTCAAGCTACATCAGGCCACTCATGGCCTTCTCCACTTGAAATCTGAGCATCTCCAGGGTGGAGATCCCATGTCACCTCTGGGAACCTGTTCAGGTGCTTAGCTAATTTCTCATTGTGATTTTACTTTTTCCTTTTCACCCAACTGTAATTTTTTTTTATGCAGTTTATTCACACTGTCTCTTATTCTTTTGCTGTGAAGCTCCAGGAAGAGCCTGGCTTTGCCTTCCCTCCAACTACTTTCAAGGTAATAATACGAGAGCATATAGTTCTAGATCCTTTAGTAAAATCCATAACAACATCAGAAATTGATTTCCAGGTCTGATTTTCTGCAGTCTGATAGATATACCTGTCTGTATAAAATATTTAAAACTTTCTTAACCAAAAAAAACCCCCCAAACCCCAAACCTAAACAAATATAGTAGCTCTCTTTCATTTGTTTTCTTTAACACCTCACTATTTCTGTCATTAAGAGTTTATTTTTAACACAATAGGGAAGATACATCTTTATGATCGCATCATTAAAATATACCCAAATTTTTTAATTATCAACTTCCTTTAAAGCTTGAGCAACTGCTAATTGAGTTAGAAAAACCTAATTTTGTCACAGAGACCACTCAAACAACACAGCAGGAACCCTGAAGCTGACAGAGCAGCTATGCCATCTAACAGGAGACATTTCTGTCATGTGCCTCTCCAGCCTTTGGCCGAGACATGAGGGCTTATTTAAAGAGCCTCCAGGATAAGGTTATCTTTCAAAGAACAAGCTTCATCCTCCCCAGGCTGATGCATACACACATACATAGAGAGAAAAGCAAGGGTGTATGGAAAAGGGGAAGAGAAATGAGGCAAAGACAAAGAGAACATTGTATTTTCCCAGGGTTAGAGAAGACTAAAGCCAAGATCAGGTAAGCTGCTCTGACTTCTAACCTGTCCAATCACTGCAAAGTTACTCCTCCCATCCAAAATGCTGTTACCTGCTGATTAAGGACCATGTGAACTCCATGGGGCTTGATATCACCCGTGGCATCTCCCATAAATTCCAAGATGTCATCAATGCCAGCAGTGTAAGGAAGACCTCTGAGCCGGACACAGTCCCGGATGCTGCCCGTGGCAATGGTGTATGGTGGGGGGATGACTGGGATGATGGGAGTTGGAAGAGTTGGAATAAGAGGTGTTGACATGTATCGATTCAGTACCTGTTGGGAAAAAACCCAGCAATGGAGATTTACAGTCATCTGTCTGAGCACAGAGCAGTTCTCACAATACTATTTCCAACATCAGAGAAAAAAAACTCTTCTTACACCAAATTATTGCAGTTAGTTTCCTGCTGGGCATTTGGAAGTTTCAAACTCAGAAGGGGAGAAGGGAAGGCTAACAAATTCAATTTGCTAGACCCCAATAACAGACTTTTCTAATGTAAATATAAAAAAGGTTAAAAGCCAATTACAGTTTATAGTATCTCAGAAAGGAACATCTGAAATCACATCTGTGCTAATAAACCAGTATTGCCACATACAGTTCTTAGTTAAATCAGGGTAAATTAAAACCAGACATTTCCAAAGAACTGAGACCTGAAATAGCTAGTAAAAGCACTAATTCTAATTTATTCTAAAACCTGATTGGTTAAGTGAGGGTGCTTATTTGTTTAACCCCAGTGCTTGTCTCCAAGTACAGATTTTCTGAGGAAAAAATAAAAATTAAAGATAAGAATATAGGAGACTTTGATCTCAACATTTTCTCTTGACTCATTTCCAAATGACAAAGGGAGTATATGACACATGTTGGGGCTTACTGCTGAAAAGTATTTTTAGTGATGATTATCACAAATAAACATATTATACTGAAAGAGGTACCAAAAACAGGTTACAAAGCTTTAGTTTTGTCAAAAGTGATTCAGCTTAAGAGAGTTTTTTTTCAAGAATCTCCTTGTAGCACATTTCAGGTCAGAAATCTCCCTCAGTTGTGAGGAGAATATTGCAATTACTTTGCACTAACACTAAGTAGATGAGAGCTGGCTTTACTTCTTGTAATTACTCAAATAAGTAGCCTGTAATTCCCTAAGAAACCATCTCTTTCCCAAGCAACAAAAAAAATTAGGGTGTCAGCCTAGACAGCTGTCCGAGGAAGAAGTAATGACATATTGGTAGAGTATAAGTTTTGTATAAGTTTTATCCAGGTCTCTCCCAAAAAAGTGGAAGCAGAGACTTGGTTGCTGTGACAGAACAATTTAGTCCCTTAGAGGATTTTGCCTCATTCTCTCTCAGGAGGGAAGTTGGGGGGAAGGATGAAATGCCATTTCCCAATTTTCACAGCACACAGATCAGATTCTTGGCTGTTTAATATCCATATCACAGCAGTAACAATGGGCTACAAGTGTGAATATTCCTTCCCTTGCCCAATCCCTTCTACAGAAAGACTTCACATGTCACATAGGTTGAAACAGTAACTGTACTACATTTTTATAGCCAGTGGTTATGCAAAGACCAGACCAAATCTCAGAGTGGTTCCCTTTGGAGTCATCAGTGTAGAAATATTCTGTGTCAGGAAGAAAAATACAATTATGTGACGTTTTTCACATGGACAAGCTGCTGGTGACAAAATGAAATGGTTTTACCTGTTTAAGAATGTAATGGTAGGAACTGGTGAAGGATAGGGAAAAACAGAAATATATTACCACAGGAAAAAAAATTCATTTCCTTTCACTGAAAAATCAGATCCATCCTCTTAATTCATAACTTCCACGAAAGCAGTTGTTCATTTCATGCATCCAGATTTGGATTTAACATTAGAAATTCTGTACATGGAAACCAGAATTTAAGGACAGTACTGCAGATTTTCAAGAAGCATTACTACAATACTATCAATCAATCTACTATATTTTTAGAATTATTTTTGTGATTTCAGTCAACCTATAAGGAGAAGAAAATTATGCAGTGATTTTTACAGTCTGAGGGATGGTTAAAAAAACCACCCAAGAAGCTTAAAAAAAACCAAAAACAAACAAACAACTGCCCCAAACAAGCAAAAAGCAAAACCAGCTCTGCACAATTTTCCATGCCCACTAGGAAACATGTATTGGCCTTTCTTGACATTTTTCATATAACAAACTTTCATAGCTGTCTACAACATATTTGTGTGCAAGTGTCAGAAGAAATGTTTTAACTGCTAAGTTTTGAGTCTCACAACCAATAGTTACAACCTGTTGGACCTCTGCTGCTGTGCTCCTGAAGAGTTCAATGTAACGTTTTCCAAGTATTTCTTTGTGCTTTTTAAGTGCATTCTGTGCATATTCTTCACAGGAAAATAACACAAATGCATCTCCTGTGGGCCTGCCATCTGGGTACTTGACAAAGAGAAGTCCTTCTTTCCCTCCTGTGACGGGGCACTCCGGCCCCAGGAAGCCCAAGACATCTTCCTGAGTAGCAGTGAATGGAAGGCCTCTCATCCGGATGATAACTTGATTCTCCTTGGATAAGAACTGGGCCACTTCGTTGGAGGTGCCTGGTGGAAAGGTAACAGCACATGGTCAGCCAAGAACAAATGGTCAGTGCTGGGCAGTTGATTCCAGAGGATGCAGCAGCAGCAAAGCATTAAGGAAGAATACAGGAAGTGAGTAGCCAGCAACAAACCTGGAAGCACTACAAACTCTCAGCAATCTATTTTGAGGGGAAAATCTCTTATTCTGCAAGTGTTTCATACTTTAATGAAATTGGGACAAAGATGAGATTAGTGTGAATTGATACATGACACACAGATGCTTCCACTGCAAAGGTTTGTCCTCCTCCCAAGACCTGTCTGTGAACATCACAGCTCAAATGCTCACAGCTCAATTTCAACCACATGAAAACAGAACTTGACAGGGTCAAATATTCTTGGAAGGCAAAACAGGAAAAGCTACTTCATTACCCATTTGCATCCTCAGTCAAGGAAAAAAAAAAGAACTAGAGCAACATTCCTATGAACTTAAGTAATCACACTGAACTCCAGCATCACTTACCTCCTGCAATTTTTAAGAATTCTTCCCCAGTTGCTTTGTAAACCTTAAAAAGAAAGAACAAAAAAACCCACATGAAAATCACAACACTCAACTTTAAACCACATACACTCTTTCAGAAGCAAGAGAATTGTGTTTTGGTACTTCATGCAAAAAAAGAAGTGCAGTTTGGCTTTAAGTGAGAACATAGCCTAAAGTATTCATCTTTCTCTGTAAAGATTTGTTTCAAGCCACAGCTTTTTACCTCGATGTATCTGCTACCCATGTGATGCTTGTGCCTTTCCAAGGCAAGATCTCTCTGTTCAGAATTGACAAACCGAACCAAAGCCTCCCCATTTCTTCTTCCTTGGGAATTCAGACACAGAGCCACACCACCTCTGGAAGGTAAAACCAACAAACATAAGTTTAGTCTGAATCTTTAATATATTTAATAAATAATTGTGTAAGAATAGGAAGGAATTGTGTAAAGGAATCAGACTTTAACACACAGGTTACAGATTGAAAAAGCAATTGATACTATCCACAATTTAATTTCATTTTTGTGGTAACACAATTATACTTTAATCTGATTTTAATCTGCTTCATTGAGACCGTGGACCTCATGTTGTTCACCACTTTCTCAATCCCCATGAAGATGCAAATTTGTCCTTCCTATTATCTCAGAGATGCACATTTGAATTCCCTCATCATTCTAAATAAAAAAAATATATTTTCTCAGTGTTGGAGATCTGGAATATATATATTAAGTGACAGGTATGCTAAATAAACTCACTCTCTTTTCATATATAGTATACACATATATAGTGTACACATGCATATATAGTATCTGTATTTTCATACATAGTATACACATATATCTGTACAGAGGTATACACATGAGTTCTATGATAATTTCTTCCAAACTGTACTTGGAAGTTTCTCAATCTGGCCTGTTTAGGAGGTATAGAAGAACAACCAAGAGTTGGCACAAAATTAAAGCTTTTTTCATATCCTGGCCTCTGCTTCGATTAATGCAATAGGAGTTTCTCCCTTTAGATACTAGCAATAAATGAATGTATACTGGTTTTCAATTGATAAGTCTCTTTTCTTCTTCACACATTTCAAACCTCTTTCTTTCACACCTAAGGCTGGTGAACCTGTTCAGTTGTCATGACCACAGTGTGGGAAGGGGTCAAGTGGGGAAAGACTGAAGGACTCCGGTGGGGAGTGTGGGGGATGTGTGTTAAACAAATATCAAAGGAACTTGCTATTAAAGGCAAAGTGATAAAGCAAGGCAAATTCTCCTTATCTTACTTGGCAATGTTGAGTCCTTTGAAAAATCGAGCAATATCCTGGTCTGAAGACTGCCATGGCAAACCTCTGGCACGTATTACTGTCTCACTGTCCACAGTTTCAGATTTACTACTGCATAGAAAGAAAAAAAAAAAAAAAAAAGGCCAAAGTAAGCTTTAATCCTTTAATCTAGGTTTTCCAATATTTTACCAAATTTCAGATTGCAACTATTTTAATTGTAAATTGGGAGCATATTTGCTGTTGAGACTCTTCTATCTCCATTATTCCTTTCAATAAAGAAAGGGAAGATAATTTGGACAATTGATAGATATCTACAACACTGTAGGTGCACAATGTTGTCACCACACTGCAGTTCCTTAAATGAAAAAATAGAAAAACTGTCCCAATGTAAAGTAATAAGGACCTGGATTAATTTTATTTGAAAGATTCAGCAATCCAAGCAATAAAAATTACTTATGCCTAAGAAAGTTAATTGTCTGGTCACCGAAATGCATTTGTAAAGAACAAGCCATCCTATTCCTTCTTCCCTAAACCAAACACCCAATTCAGCATGTAAAACCACTTTGGGAAGCACCACGAGCTCAGCTCATACAGGGTGCACTGGCCATCAGTCCTGTTGACTTAGGGAAAGTTCACAAATATTTCTTCAGCCTGGGTAAGATAAGCCAGCCTCGCTGCCACGCAAAACAGAAGCAAGAGAACAAAGAGCATTTAACTTGCAGTGACTTTAAAGAGATGGACTAAAGTACAGCATTCAGCATGCCAGCCACAGTCTGTCTGCACTGGAGTGACTGCTGAGTGCACTGGTACTGTTCTCAGGAGCCAGCCTGCTTTCACATGACCACGGGGAAATAATCATGAGCTTTCCTTGCTGTACACAAAACTCATCTTTGCTTGTAAACAACCGTGACAAGGGCACTTACCAAGGACCTGTTTCATACTTGTATTTCACAGTTTCAGGCTCAGTAAATACATGATCTGTGACAAAACAGGAAGTTTAAATGTAACCAGGGTCAGAGATTATTTAAGAACGACAGTACCACTGCCAATTCTTTCAGAAAAGAAAGATTTCAGCATTCAGTATGAATAGTTAACTTACTACAACCTTCTGAGAGCATGCTGAGAATGATAGCCACCATGGTCTTCACTTGCCACACGCCAAAGTCCTCCTCGGCTTCATCTGTCCCTAAGCCTAGATCTAAACAGGCGATCATAGAAAATAACAGACTTGCACAATCATTTGTAAACAAGTCATAAGGCTTTCCTGATCTTAACACAGAACTAGTAATCAAATGTGCTGGTCTTGGCAGGGCCATGTGGTTATTAGACATGTTACTCTGCTCATAAACTGGTTAATATTCACTTTAACAGTCAACAGTTTGAAAACTATTGAGAGCTTACATAATTTCAGTGTTAATAGTTTGAAAAAGCTGAATAAGTTCCTATCACTTTAAACCTAATTGAACTTCAATCCCATTCAGATGGATCACAACAATCCTTCTAATTTGAATTTCGATGAAGGGTATTGTTTGGGTTTTGTTTTTGCTTTGTTTTAAACCCAGCTCAGTCAGGATCATGCAAGGTAACTTATTATCTGCAAACAGCAGAAACTTGCAGTCCAGTGCTGAAAAGGCCCACTGACAGCTCAGCTTTTCCTTTAAGTACCAATGCAAGTGACGCTTTGGTAGATTTACTAAATATGTTTTAGAAATCAGTTAGATTCAATTTGGGGGGAAAAAAGGATAAGCAGAGCCAGTCCCCCAGCACACATTTAAGTAGACATTCCTTTCACTTTACCCTGTGGGTTTCATTCTTGTAAACTCTGTAACAATCACGGAGATAAAACTTAAGGAAGCTTAACTGATTGTGCCATAAAAGCTGCAACAAAAGGATACATTCTGCCATGGTCTTGATAGTCTGATCTTTCACGGCGGCTGAACTAGGGTAGCAAGTGTGAAATTCTTTGCGCAGATCATAAAAGGAATAGAAGCAGTCTGACAGCAAGAAGTTCTGCAAGGAAGGCAAAAATGTTTCTTTTGTACACACTATCCCTTTAAATTTTAATTAATAGTTTTGAACTGAATGAGACACTCAAAAATCACGTAGTTTCACATCTCCAGCTTGTCCGTGACAGAGCAGTTTGGTTCCTTTGTAACACAGTTCAAATTCCATAACTCTATAGAACTGGATCTCTACATGAACAAAGTCAAATACCTTCTGGGAGTCAGACCCATGAAAAACAGCTGGAGAGAATGGCTGGAAAAAAATAATTTAAAATATCTACATTTTGCTGTTTAATTCCCATTTTGGACACTCTATTTTATCTTTTGCAGCTACATTGAAAAGCAGATTTGTACCAAACCATGACGACAAATTTTAAATAACTATTGTTACAGAATACAAAATATCTTTCAGCAGCTTTCAGAAAAAACCCTACAACTGGCCAGCTCCTTCCATGTCAGTAGCTGTCATTCTTGTGGGGCTCCTGCAGGCCCTGCTAAGCCAGCAAACTCAAGAGCCACCACCCTGCACAAAGGCAAAGTTCTCCTCCCTGTGCATGACAGGCTGCTCTAAACCCTCCAGGAACCTGGAGTAGAAACTGCTGCTTCATGTGGGAGTAGCAAATAAGCTGTAGCTCTGCTTCCCACTGAATAAATGCAGATGGGGAACCACTGCCAGGCCACATCACTGCCTGTGTGCTTACCCTCCCCAGGACACTGGTTTAACACAAGCCTAAGCAAAGCAATAGTTCTCCATCACTTCTGCTGAAGTTTGATCTGTATCTCTGTTTCCACTCCACACACAAAATTCAAAGTACTTGTATTGTTTCTGTCTCAATCCTGTTTTTCCTAATTTTCCTCTTCCTTATGCTCATCTGGGAGTCCAAGTAGTGTGGCTGATTTTCAAGAGTAAGTGCCTAAAATAATTACTCTGCTACTCAGGGCTGAAACAGGGAGGGGATCATCTTCAATAGTCGTGGAACACTCTAATTCCCAAGGGGGAATTGTGTCACTCCCCTCCCAGTGCTGCCCCTCTGCCACAGCTCTGATCTCGTACCTTCTTGGACGTTTCTGGGTGGAGAACTTGTCGAATGAGTAACTGGCCATCACTGCAGAGTGTGTAAGAGCTCCTTCCAAGTACTTTCAAATCACTGGATACCAGCTGACTAAACTGGAAAACAAAGTGATAAATTTCATTCTACTGACTGATAATTTCATGCACTTTACCATTGCTTCAGCAGGTTTGGGGTTTTTTTAAAGGAGATAAAGTAATTCAACATTTTGCAAAAGTTTTCGAAAAAAACATGATGGAAAACTGCCATGGGCTCCTGATAAAAGTAAGCAAATAAACTGCATGCAATTGTGGAATAGAAAACAAGAACACCCAGAATATTGTAAAAAGACTAATTAGGAAGATATGGCAGAATTATGAGTTCATATGAAAGGTCATCATATTGTACTGGTAATGTACAAAACCTGGACTAACTGTCATTTAAGTTATTAAATATTTGAAAGAACGTTCAAGATCAATCACAACACTGATTTTGCAATACCGTTTCTTCACCTATGTCACCTTTGACTTTGGTTATTTCTTTAATAATTTATTTTTTTTTAACTTAAAAAGGAAAAAAAGCTACCCATCAGGATTTACTAATGTTTCAAAAGTAAGATAATAAGAAAAGCCAAACAAATAGTGATCTAATACCTTCAAAAGTGAAATTATAATCAAGTCACCTCTAAGCTAATTAATGGTCTTGGTAGAGATACAGTGTAACAAATACTAGATTAAACAAAATTAGTCCCTGCCTCTAGGATGGGTAACCCCCAGCAGATTAATTCCCCAGAGGAAAGGGCTCCAGTTATCTTGTTCACCGTTATTTTCCATCCTTACATACATAACAGCTTTCAGCCTTTTATTACTCTATACCAGTGTTAAACTCCTGGTTCATAACAGTCAACTAACATGTATAGTACCTGCATGTAGCACATCAGTAAGCAGCAGCTTGGGGACAAATACAGTTTTTCTAAGCTTCCCTCTTGATTCTACTCCCTCCCAGGAAAGCATCACCTCACGAACAAAGCAATAATTAATATCACAATGCAGTAGCTACCCACTGCTCTCAGCAACAACTTATAACTGCAACACAACCACCCCCAAAAGCAAATTACAAGTTGATTTGAGACTCAGACAATACTTTGTGCTGTCTCTTAACCTGTGTATGGGGAGAAAAGAGAGTTGGTTTGTTTTATCATAACATGTGTGACACTTTACATCATTGCAGTCTCTGCTCAGGAAAGACAATGTCCTAACGACCTGATCCCACAGCTACACAGAACTCAGCATGAACAAGTGCTGCAGCACCTGCAGCCCAAAGGTAAAGGCTCCACAAGGGAGGAATCATGTACTAAACATGATTTAGAAGGAGCAGAGACATGATTACCCAGGCTTTATTTCAAAATAACTGCTCAATCCAATCCAGGCCCGTTTCTAGGCTTGGGCAGCTGACCAGAGTTCCACTACCATTTGGAGTTCAGAATCCTGTAGGAGTGGGTATTACACATCAAAACAGGGAACTGGGGAGCAGACCTGGGTAAGGAGGGGCAACCAGCTCAGCACCTTGTGTTAAGTTGCTTCATTTGCAGATATAGTTACAGATATAGATACAAATATATCTATAAAGTGAAGTTATTTAATAGCAGAGAACATATTTGAAACTATAGGAAGCGTGAATAACTCCCCTCAAAAAAACCTTTATAGTGCAATTCTCTGCACACTACCAAAACACATAAAAAGAACAAACGCACCACACACAGACAAAATAACTAATTCACTAAATAAAAATCAACCAAACCAAACTCGTGCAGATTCACAAAGCCCATTTCCTCCCAATTGCTAGTACAGGTTGTGTTCCTACCACAAGCTGAAGTCTTGAAGAACCTGAGGCTTTAAAGCAAGTTATTGTTCAACGATGATTTAAAGTCAGAAAATTGAGATCTGAGAGAGCTCAAAATACTTCAGTTGATGTGTAAACATCAGAAAAAGAAGAAAATTCCAGTGGACTCCAGAGGAACCACTTCAGAAAAGTAGTTCTGTGGATGGCCACAGTCACAGACCAACAACAAATATTCTCACCACAATAACACACACCAGGAGAATTGCCTTCTTACCAAAGCAGCAACTTATTAGTTTCTTTCTAAACTAATGGGCACAGTAAAGAGCAAATATTTGTAAAAAGGGATTGGAAACGATGATAGGAATCAGCCTCCAGAGGGTGCACAGGGATTCTTGCCAAAAGGAAGCAGAGTCTTACTGATGAACAGTAATAAAACACTCCCCAAACCTTCAACTTTGTACCCTGTGCTTCTGAAGATGCTCAAGAGCCAATACAGAGAGTGCAGTTAGGGAGCTATTTTGATCAGATACAAGAAGAAATCCAACGCAGACAATTTGAAGGAAGCAGCAAATGTAAGCAGCCTCCTGCTGTACACACAAAACGTAAGAATGGTAGTTCAAGAAGTCTTCATCAAGTAAAGAAAACAAAAGGAGAAAAATATTTGTACCAGGGAGGAAATGCTCAGGTCAAATGGTGTGAGTCAAGTTTGTAAAAATCAAGACTGTTGCACTGAAATATTCACATTTTTTTCTAAGTGGTGTTTCCCACATAACCTACAGCTGGAAAGACAACACAGATATTTTCAGAAGCCGTACTGAGAAGATGCCAGAGTAGTAAAATATTGCATAAGGACACTGATAAGCCCAGTATTCCAAGTGTACTAAGGTTTAAAGAACTCCCAAGGATCAGCATTTATTTTTGTTTTTACCGAGCATAAGTATTTGCACTGCATATTTATTAAATGTCAGTGATAACAGCCAACATTGCAAACTCCTTTCCAATGGAACAATCAACATGTCAAAACAATTCTCTACTTTTCTTACCACATGCCAGCAGCTTAAAGTGCCTTAGACAAACTGCCACGAGGCTGGCAGGCCTTGCTGAGAGCTTACTTAGAAACTTCTGCTTTAAAAACAGCCTGTTTCAAACTTTGGGGTGTACTGCTCTGGAAGAGAGCAAAAAGACTGTGGGAAGAATAGTCAGGAGATATAAGTAATCCTTCCTTATCCAAAACAGCTTAAATGTGGCATGGCTTAACTGAGGAGAGGAGGGGGTAGCAGAGCGTGAATGGGAAGATTCACCCAGGATCAGAGCACGGGGCAAAACAGTCCCAGAGGAAGGACAGATATTTGAGATTAGCCTGAAGTAGCTTCTTTCTTCCACGTGAGATGTCACCTAATTCTGCAAAGGCTGAGTATGAAAGGCATAGCTGGGTACCAGCTCTTGTTGCTGGAGACTACACTGGACCCTCATAATACACGTAACACATGTGTCAAACGCGTTAAAGCAGCCAGGGCAGATGTGTTTGCAAAGCCACATTGTTCAGCGTAACAAGCCACATCAGTTAAGCCATTCAGCATTCCCGAGGAAAAGCCATCTTCAGCCTCCTTTCTTGCACCACAGATTTCAGGCAGCATTTCAAAAGACAGCCTTGAACCGGCATCCACCCAAATGTAGCAAGCTAAGGACAAGTTAAGACCAGCACCAGATTTACATTACGTTTTTCTGTCTCACATGTTGAACAACCTGTCCACAACTCTGTCATTTCGTAAATTCCATCCCCATCTCCTTCACTCTGCTAATAAAAACCATCTCAGCTATTTACCTGCTGTCACTCATCTTCATGCTGCCCTCCAAGCACGCCCCCACTTCAGCAGGCAAAGCTGCCCCACCTTACGCCTCCCCCACCAAGCTCACACACCCTGTCTGCCCTGTTCCTCTGCTCCTTTCACAGCAGCTACACACTGTTAATTACCTGCTTGCATCTTGCAGCCAGCCCTCATTTTGACTGAACCAGTCTATTAGCATCACCCTCCACCTTTATTGCTTATTCCACCAGATCAGTCTCTCTGGTAAAGCTCTGATGAGTCATTCCATATTTAAAGGGATATGTTCACTAATTCCACGCTGAGATTAAAAACTGAGCAGAGAGAAGAGGAAGAATCAAACAAGCTGCTCGGTATATCCTCCACGAAACCTAAAACAGTTCTTAGAGGAAAGGTGGTGAGGGAAGGACAGACTTTGAACACCAGTTTGAAAAACTGGCTAAACAGGATTTTGGTCATGTAGCTGAGAGTACAAAGAGACTGAAGAGACATGTTTTGCCAGCAGCAAAACTGGATGAAAGCCAGCACAAGCTGCTGTGTTTTTTGCAAATGAATCCCAAGGCACTGAAATAACAGCCCCCTTCATGTTGCCTTAAATATAGCTGAACAAAGATGTGGATCCTAGAGAAACAAGACGATTCTTCATTGAGCTTTTTCTACAGTTATGATGCACGAAACACTAAAATAAACATCTATTTGGACATTCTCATTTCCCTTACTAAAAATAGCTCTTATCCTTGAGAAAGGCCACTGCATCTGTGCTGTATCTGTGCCTGGCATGGTAATGAAATACTGAGATAATTCAGTCACAGAATGCACCCATGCTGTTAGATGGAACCATTTCTAAAACACCGTGGTACTCTGGGGGATTGTCTCTAAATCACCTCTGAAAAATAGCAGAAAATTCAGCTGCCTCTTACTCTCACTAATCAGATTTCCAGAAGCTCCTAATGAGTCTTTAAAACAGGATCCTTTCCCTTAGTCATGAACAAAATTTCTCTATTTTGCTTCTTTTGGCCCTACTGACCCATCACAGCTAAGACAAGACAAAATCCTTCACAGAGCTTCAGAATTAAAGGCATCCTTGCAGTTTGGCCAGGTCTGGAATACCACGCTAAAGTATAACTTAAAAATCTAGAAAACAGCTTAGCTTGTAGTCCACATTAAAACGAGATATGAATCTTTTTTCAAGTAGAAAGATGAGTTGTATTTATCAATATTCTCTGCACAAAGTATGGTACTCACAGTGTAGGGATCTGGTTTCAAATTAGTAGTATCAACAGGATGTTACTAAATCCCCAGAGTTTACAATTTGGTGACTACAGATGAATACATGGTCTACTTTCTGCCAGATCAACATATCAAAAAGTGCTCATTTTTACTTCCATGCCATCTTTAGACTTGAGTGGGTGAACAGATCACATCTGGTCCAGTCAAATTTGGAGACATGAGAGAGAGAGAGATGATATTTGATTTGGCCTAAAGCCTGTTAAAAGACTTTGAACAGCTTTAGCATTCTAGAGTAGTGTTTTGCAAAAAAACCCCAAACAAACAAAACAAAACAAAACAAAAGCCACCAAAACAAACAAAAACCCCCACACTAAAACTTTTTCAGAAGTGGTATCTTTTGGTCATTATTAAAAAGAAAAATTTCAGGAATAACTTAATAGAAAAGTTATTTTGGCTCACTTAGGCCCTACATTCTGATATGTTGCCTTGAGCTTAAAACCCTTTCATATTACTAAAATGAAATTGTTCTAGAGAAAGTCAAAATAAGACTCCACAGGTCTGTAAAGTACCCTGAGATGAAAAAAGTTTTATCTGAGACACATAAATGTGCACTGCTTACATCTCCTTTGCTCAAACCTATGACTAAAGCCATGCTGTTTATAGCCATGGATGTTTTCCAGTCTAACTTGTATTTTAAAAAAAAATCATCACTGCTTATTAGCCATTACTGCAATTCACAACATTAGAGCTTTAGACTCTCTTTTAGGCCTTTGGTGTGAGTCATTCTTTGCTTGTAGCATAGAGCATATAACAATGATCAGTCTTCTTTCACCTAACAGCAGCATGGAACACAAAGGATAACCTTCAAAAAGGTTTCTCTGAAGGTTTTCTACTCCCAGTTCTGTTTCAACAGGCAGAAGTACTGCAGTTGTTGCCTCAGAGCCTGATTTTATGCTAAGTCTTCTACAATTTATTGCCAGAGAACACCCAGACCCAATTATACAGTTGCAGGTGCGGTTCCAGAAAGAAGATCTCCACCAGCTGAACAATGAAAGAGGCTGCTGAGAGAAGTTACAGATTCTTCATTGTTGAAGATACTCAAGACTCAAGTGGCCATGGTCTTTGGCAGCCTGCTTGAGTGCCCCTGCTTTCAGGGCTCAGGCTGGACGACGTCTGTGGGTGCCTTCCAGCCTCAGCCTCCAGCCTCTCACCTCTTTGGACTCTGTTTCGCCCACTCTGCAGCTCCACTAAAGATCAGGGCACCAATGCCACCATGGTGTGGGGGATGATTGGGAAAGGACATGTTTTCTGGGATAGGGGGAAGTGAAAGAGATCAGGAGTTGCGATGCAGACAAATCTCATTAACAGAACCTGCCTGCCACCAAAACATAAGAAAGATTGGAGCACCACTGAAAAGCAACATCCAACAATCCTGAAGTCTGTCTGAAGACTTAAAAGGTCTAATGGAGAATGAGAAAACTCAAGAGTAACAAGCCATGGCTTTGGTATACAGAGCTTGCACACACACACAACACACCATGACATGTCAACCTAGGGACATATTTTCACTTGGACTTTGTGCCTCAGTTCCTACACCCATGAGGGTTTCACATCTATTTACAATACTCTTCATGGGCAGTTTTCTGCTCCTTCACTCTTCAAAATCCTGGTGATATTGTCAGCCTTATCCATGCAATGGAGGAATTTAAAGCATGTCAATACTACTGGGAGGTGCACAGACTGCATTTCAGCACTATTTACAAGTATGATAACCCTTTATTGTGCTGGGTAACTTTTTAAACAGAGAATCCTATTAAGCCCTTGCCTTTGTTCATCTGTTAACTGATATTCTACTTGGCTGATAATGGACACATGGTGACCTTGTACTGAAATTGCTGTATGGAAGAAAAGAAAAAAGTATAAGTCCCAGTGTAGCCACGAGCTACAAATAGCTTCTTCTCCCCTTCTAGCTAAATACAGAAAAAATTGCTGTATTTAGATACCATTCAGACATAAACATGAAAAAGAAATTGCCCCTTGGTTTTTTATTCTTTGCAGGGCAAACATGCAGGAGATGACAGAGGCAGCCCAGGTCCATTCACTAGACATGTTCAAAAATAATATTGCCAGTTGATTTCTCATATTAGAAGGAAGGCAATTATTTGCTCTACTGAACACTAATGCCTGAGATTACTTAGTGACTGCAAAATAGGCTGGACAAAAGCATGGGTTTCATTTCCAGCTTGCCAGAGAATCCAATTTTGTTCAATATAACCAGTCAAGTTACATATCACCTTAGCCTCTTGATGGCCTACAAACTGCATTAAATAACAACGAGAAATCAGTCACAAAGGCCACCAAAAATGTACTCAAGAGAGACATGTACATAGTAGCCAAAACCAGTTAGGAGTTTCCATCCATCTTTGGAATCTGCAAGTGTAAGAGCAAGTTTGCCCTACTGAGTCTCAAGGAGAGGCAGGATGTGGCACTGAGCTTCAAGCACTGTAGGCTGACTTCTCCTCAAGTACATTATGCTGCTTCTTACTACCTGTAAATCTGCTGTCACTTTGTCTTCTTTCCTGAATAGAAGTCCAGACCAGGTGCTGCACATCCTGCTGCTTCTCAAGCTGTTCCACAGCAGTTTCCTCCACACCAGCTGCTTATATAGACAAGCTCCTGTTGCCTCTGTCACAGAAAGAAACTAATTCTTTTCCACCCATGGCATGAGCAAAAGGTGACAACAGGGTCTCAACTATCCTATGCTTGGGGTTTTGCCATGAAATTTCAACCACAAATCTTCAAAAGAAGCAGTAGTTGAAAAACACAGAATTATATTTTTTAATGTATTTATGATATTCATTTTTATTTTTTACTTTGTTGGGAAACTGAAGTTACAGGAAATAATACCACCTTGTCCTCCTTGTTGTCATCTCACAGGTCACCACAAATCTCTCAAGACAGAAGGGCCTACAGACACTTCTTATAATTACTGCAAGGCTTCAAGGGAGAAAAATGGAAGGTATTCTTCAAGTTTATTGCATCCTTCCACTCAATAAAACAGAGTAAATTCTTTTAAAATTCATTATACTCCTTCAGAATTAATAGAGGGACTGGCAACTTTAAACCAAATGGTGAGAGTAGCCTACAGCTAATTTCCTGCATAAAAATTGGTTTGTTTAGCGTTGTTCAGCAACAGAACATGAAATACAGAACCAGAGCAACAATTGTCATGGTTTGTCTGCCCAGTGACAGTATGTGGGGCATAGAAAACAGACCATTGTGACTCAGGGCTGTGATAGGCTGTCTTAAAAGATGAAACTTCCACATTACTTCTTTCTGTGGTTCATTTTAATTGGGACTGGGTCTTTGTGCGACAAAGTAAACAATAGTTAACTAAATGCTTTAATGCTTCCTAAGAAAGAATGCAAGCATCTAACCTTCTGCCATGACAAAGATCTGTCCAAGCCATGCCACTTGAGCATTTTATGACCATTTTTGATTAATTATTTCTTAGATGGAAGTTTGCAACACGAGATTATTTGCATGCTTTCCAGCTATGGTATCTACAACATCTAATTCAGGTAATGCATTAAGCATAAAAGGCAAGACCATGGCTCAGGCCATCTGAATGTCACAGCAATCAGGTCACAAGCTTTTATCTTCAAAAGCACAACCTGTTTTAATAAGAGAGTGTTGAAATATGCAGAGTACTCCACAAATAAGCTACTTGAAGTTAGCCTTGTGTAAGATAAAGCACCCCAGTCCAGCAACATAAGAATTTCAGAGTTTGTGGACTTACTTTACTACTACATTATGTGTCAGGAAACTGCTAAAGAAAGAAACACTTACTGAGATAAACTAAGTTTTCACTTTAAATTAATTTGTGTGAAAGAGGTCATAGCTATCAAAACCAACAAAATTATGCAAAAATATGCATATCTTGCAAAATACTTTATTATTTGTTAGCACAGGTTATTCATGAGTCTGACTTTAAGCAAAAAGAAAAATCTGAATACTACTAATACAAAAAAATCCCTACTCTGTCAACCTTTTACCTACATTTCAAGCAGGTTTACAATGGTGCCTCACACTCCTCACAGGCTGCTTGCTATCAGTTCAACTCACAGAGCAAGTCATTACAGCCTGAAAGACAAGGTTGAACATACTTTCCAAACTCTAGGTTTTAATTAATGCCATGACTGCAATATTTCCCAAAGTCTTGATATAAGCACAAGCTCTCTCTCAGTGTTCTATACCTCCCCCACTCCCACTTACCTCTGTTTCAAGGACAAACTTTCATTAGCAATGTGATCTTTAGCACTGGCTCTATTGACTGTAATGCTTGGTACTGCTCTATTTACTCAACACTACCTCATTGTTTGTAGTGCAAGCTTAACCAGTTGTAGGAGAATAGCCAATGCCTGCAAAATTAAAGCATTTTTTTCCAGGAGGTTGTTTCTCAAGTTGTTTTTGTAGTAATACGCAGGGAAAGTAAAAAGATGAAGCAACATCAAAAGAATGAAGAGACACCTATCATCCACAGTCCAATTTCCTGCATGAGTTTCTCATACTCCTGCCTCTCCATTAAACTTACACTGTAAGGATATCATAGGCATGGACTCTCCTGAAAAACACCCTTGAGATCTATGAAATATCTCTGCTAATACAAGAATCCAGGTGATTCTTGATCAAACCCTTAGAAATACCAGCAAAAGAAAGTAAAGCTTTCTTGAATTGAATCTGCTTTGCTTCCTAAATGGGGGAGTGTTCCCTTCTTGTACAAACATGGTTTCACACATACATAAAGGACAAGTGGAATTAGATCCCTAAAACAGTTTGCCTTCAATCTCTCAAACTTTCAAGTCACAGATTAGGGCAAGCATCAAGAATTGGTTCTGATTCATATAAGGAAAAATGAGAGTAAGAAATTATTAGAGATTTTAGCAGCTCACAACTGAGTAAGATCAGAATTTACACTTGGGGATTTATACTTTCAAGGGATTCAGACCTGCCCAACACAGAACAAGGACCTTAATGGTGACACTATTTGGATGTTGCTTCCTCTTATAGAACTACATCCTCCTTTTCAAGTAACTTCTTGTTTCCAAAGCAAATTCCTTGTGACTTAAAAGACTTGACATGAGTTTGTCTGAATGTGAAGCAAGTCACAGCTTCTTGTGATCAAATCTTAGCACCTGAGACTTATAGAGAAAGGGTGTTGATTTATATTTTCTTTTGTTTCTTCAAGCATACCCACAAGAATGGCAGTTTTCTTCTGCACTTCATATTTACAGGGTGCCATTCCACATATAAGCTTTACAATAAGCTAAAGTCCATCCTGTGTAAGTTTGATTCTGTTGTAAGAAATAACACTGAGACATTCATGTTATCAATCAAGCAAACAGCAAGACTCTGTCACTTGTGACAACTATGTATTTCCAGTTCTAAATGTCATGATCCCCCTCCAATCCAATGGTGTTTGACTCAAGAGGCTTGGTGTGTTATACACTGTCTTGTGTATTTCTTAAGCTGCAAAGGAAACTTAAATTCACTTTCAGCTACAATAAGATCTAGTTACACAGCAAAACTTCCACAGGGGTTTTTTGCACTTTTATTTTTCAAGCTGCATTACTATAGTTCTGCTTTCTTCTTAGTGTAATGCCCTGCAACAGGGTTACTTATCAGTAAAGCAAACATCTCTACAGAAGTTACAGCAGAATTAATTTCACACAGTGCCAATGACTACACAGCTCATTACAATGTTAAAGCACATGCTTACATTTCTCTAGAATTAAGAGCCAGAGAATGGAAATCCCACTAATCAAGTTTTGATTTGAATTCAATAAGAATGATAACACAATTCAGAGACTATCCTAGAGCTCTAGTAACAGAACCTTTCATTTTAAGCTAACAGGTGTCCAAAATCATCACACGAGCCAAGTTTTTGCAGAAAGGAATACAATTGTTTATTAACCTTAAGTTTCTAACCAATATTTTAGTGCTAACAAAATATTCATTTCTCAATACTTTCTGCCACACTCTGCCCACTGCAGCTTTACAAAGAAAGGCAGCAGGAGGAAAGAGAAACTAAAATATTTTGAAAGGGAAGGTTGGGGAAGTGGGAGAGTTGGTTTTAGTTGTTTTGTTGCTCATCACAAGGGGTGAGCACTTGAATTTCAATTCCCAACACCTTCTGCGTAATATCTATCCCACAACTCACATCTACCTTCACAGCATGTGGATTAATGAATGAGGGACAAATCAGGAAAGCAGCTGTTTATGAACAAAGCAAGAACAGAGGCTATTGTACAGAAGTATGTGGGAGCAAGATGTGAACAGTTTGAAGAACATCACAGATTTATCAAAGAAAAGCACTGATTTCTTTGTGAAAAACGTGATTTCTGACTCAGTGCTCTCTTAGGATGTGTCAAGTCATCTTGCAGAGTATCAATATTCCCCTCCTTTTATTGGAATAAGGGTGCAGTTAACAGAAATTGATTATTCAGGAAAACATTGTATTTCTGTAGGTTTTTGCAAAGCAGCAACTCTTATGAAGAAAAAAATCTTTTCCAGAGCAGGTAGATGGCAAAGACATGAACGTGAGGGAGAATTACTGTTTATGTTTCTAATTAAGAGACATACCATTTCCAGTTTTAACCATAGAAATTATAAAATGAGACAGGGCTGACATTATGTTGCTAAAAAAATTAATCTTCAATCAGCATTCTTAGTTTTGGCCATAGCACTGCTTTGCTAGCAGTATCAGTTCTGGTATCTGTGCATGTCTGAAGCTCAACTGCTCAGCAAAGAAGTGCTGCAGCACATTGGCGGAGATGTTGCCCTCATTTGGCAGCACTCAGCTACCCAAGAACTTTATATATAAACTTAAGAGCCTTGGTTTATGAAAAAGGGGGGAAAAAATCAAGTAAACCAACATATAGGTTGAGGAAGTGTGCAACCCTTTCAAAACGCTACCAGAGGAAGAGAAACAGCACAGGTTTGCAGACAATGCTGAGTACCCACACAAAATTTTCTAAGCTCCTTCCCTGTTAACACCAAGAACAGATAGAAGCACTGCACATACAATTACTGTCAAAATAGAATACAAATTATAGAATCATTTAGGTTGATCTTCAAGATCATTGAGTCCTACCATTAACCTGACAGTGCCAAGCTGACCACTAAACCATGTCGCTAAATGCCACATCTACACGTTAAAATCCTTTATGCTTCATTTATTCCTCATGCACTTTTGAAAAGCCTGACAATAATTCATTAACACATTTCCAGTGATTTTTTCAGTAGCTACCTAGAGCAAGTTAGAGGAAAGGAGGTCAAAGTCTCTGAGAATGATGCAATCCAGCAATCTTTGTAGTAAAATGCTTCTACCCTTTCTTTTACTCTCTTTCAGTGACTTGAAAAAAAATATAAGCACAACTTCAAGATAAATTCAAGTATTCAGATGTAATATTATAGCTGTGGAAACATCCAAATGTGTTAATGACACAGTTTTCAAATATGGCACAACATCACTTCCCATGAAGACAGGCACCTCAAGCTACTCCAGAAGGTCATAGTAAAGTTTATTTGTCCTTATACGCCAGTCCACCCAAATTTGCTAATTTAATGTTACTGTTCAACTTCAGCAGGAAAAGTAGCAACACCTGCTATCATAAAAAAGTCTACTCATACTCATCCTCAAACAACTGGGCCGAATGATTCACTTCTCATGAATATGGGCACTTCTAGTTTTAAGAGAAGATAGCCCAGTTAGCCAAGGCTACCACATTTTTATGCCTATAAGGAAAAGAATATGCAGCTTTAGACAAATTCCTTTATCTAATTCTCTGCTCATTCTGAAGTGAAATGTACCTAAATACAGGAACAAAGCAAGGGGACCTTCCTGTTTCCTAAAGGGAATACTTGAGGAATTCAGATAAAAGTATTGCAGCCTTTGGGGAAGGTAAGGTCACTGCTTTTCCACATCACCTAACAGTAGATAAACGCTGCCAATAACAAATGGATTCACATGATCTACACGTGTATATTTCTGCATACATATATATAATATACATAGCAGAAGAACTGTTTCTGCTATTAAGTCTTTTCTGGTTTTTTTTTTTGAGGGAACAGATTTGAGTGTTTCAACAATAATGTAGTGGGCTACAGAGCTGATTAGCACTGAGGATTTGTAAAGGGAAAAACAGTTTACCTATACCATCAACAACAGAATTACAGCTAAGGTTCTGAAAAAGAGCTAGCCATAACTACAGGAAAAAAAAAAAAAATACACACTGTAACATCCTACAGCTACAGGAAGCATTAGCACATCCTTAATTCCCCACAGTAAATACTGATGATATTCCAATATTAATTATGCAACGTAATTTAACTAATGCTTGCCTAAATTTATCAATGAAAATAGGGAGCTATTAGACATGAATAGATGTAAAAACTCCACATAAGGCTACCTGTACAGAGAACATTCAGCCCTCCTGTAAGAGCAAGAATCTTATCACTGACCTGCCCTGACAACCTGAAGGCCCTTGTGTCTATCAGGCAACTCTCCTCACTCACTGCTGATGCCAAACCAAGGCTACAGTTTCACATAAGCTGCTCAGTGCCCTACCTATCTTAAAATATTACCCTCCTTTCAGCCACACCTTGGTGCTACGGCTGCCCTCAGGAAAACTTCCTAATCTGCCACATGTGCATTACACAGAAGCACTCCAAACCAGAACTGGCTTGAAGTCAGAACGGGGAATTCATCTCCAGTTCAATTTGCAGCCCCAAAAACTTTTGTAGTGGCAGAATGCAGGTGAGGGAGGTCCAGGTAGCAGCACCTGCCTAAGTGAAAGGTGCCACTGAAGTTTTCAGACAACCGCAGCTTGAGTACACAGCGCAGGGCAGAAACAGCTCAGGCTGGTATCGCCATCAGACGTGTTGGATCATGAACACACAACCAAAGGGTGGTGTAGTTTCACGGGATGTGAGCTTGGACAGCACAGCACTTTAACGTTCCCACCCCACCTGCTCATTTCAGTGATGCTGTTTACAGCACATCTTCACAAAGGGTTTTACTGACACAACAAAAAGATGGCAAAGTCTGGCGTAGGGGCAGGGGAGAAGCTGGCTTCACTGCTGAAGCCAAATCTTGTGAAACAACAGCCTAAGTACTTGTGGAAAGAACAGCCTGTCTAGTAACACTTGCCGGAGTTTGCCAAACACCTGCTCTAAAATGTCAGAACTCAGACCCAGCATATGCTCCAAACTCTGTTAGGAATTTTATGGAGGTGATGCAGTCACCAAATAATCTGAAGGTGGAAGACCAACCATAAGACTCAAAAAAAAATTCACCCTGTGAATTTTCAAGTTTCCTCTGCAGTTTGAAGACTGAGAGGTATATTAAGAATAAATTCAAAAAGTCATTTATCCAAAATGAAGGTGTGACAGCTGGCAAGCAAGCCAAGAAAACTTTCTGCTAGCACTTTGTGAAGAAGAAGCTGCAGAACAAGTTTCTCTTACAAAAAGGGTTGTAACCGGTTTATCAGGTTAGAGGAATTCATGGGTTCTTCCGCCTCTCCCCCCATCCCATTTGTTTCCAAATGCTCATTTAACCAGCTTGTTTCTTGCTGAATTTGCTGAAAATAAATTGCACCTGCAGCTCAGCTGGATGATCAATAGGCACCCAAACATGCTTGAGGGAACTGGCAATTTGCTATCACCTGCTAAAACAGCAACCACTCAGTATGTTCAATTTGAGCATTATTTAAGGGAGTGGGGGAAAAAGGCCCAGTTTTGTCTTTCTCTATTTAAGATCTATTTAAGAATATGAATCAAAACAATCACTGATGTATTCGATTCAATATATTCAATCAGCAAGACTAGGACAGTCTTGTAAACAAATTTTTAATACTTAAATGCCAATCCATAGATTAAATTCGAATGCTTTCAATAGGTCCAAAAGCAAAGCCAGGTCTCACATCAGAATGTCTCCTTTTTTATGTGTATCACTCAAAGAAAGATTATAATTACAGCTAAACACTGCAGACAGGTCTCCAAAATTATTAGCTCTTCTTAAACTTATCCTTTGTCAAGAAGACATGCAAATACTGTCTTGCAAAAGGAAAGTAGTATGTCTTAAGGCAAGTCATGCTGATTCAGCCAGGTTTTCTGTATGGGAAGGATTAAGAAATCCACAATACTTTCAACATCATATGGGATCCTTAACTTAGAAGCCCCATGGCTACAATCAAAGAAGCACATGAGGATGTCAGCTTTTTGATGACAGAGTAATGGGGCTGAGAAAAAGGCAAAGTTCATTCTGGTTTTGCTCTTTAAAAGCAAGGTTCCATTCCTGCAGGGTTTCAGACAGCAACCTGAAAATAATTGCTCTCCCTTAAAAGCTTGGAAACTGGGAAACTATAAAGCTACAGCAGTTAACTAGAAAAATATAAATAACATGCTAAATAAGCCAGTCCTGTGGTTTGAGGATCTGAACAATGAAACCTGGCAAGAATGTCCCAGTAATCCAGGAAGAAAACTATTCCTCTTGGTAAGTGGTGTAGCTGATGCATGTTTAGAGGCTTAGATCACAGGCTCAAGACAGTTCCAAATACACACTTGAACAAGAGATCTCCCACTTACTTTGTTAAATAAAAATCCTCACATTTTTGTATTCGGCAGCATTCTGCAACATCTCAGTCAGCAGCTGTGAGTTCACCATTACTGGTCCCACATCAGAGATAAGATATTAATGCCATTTTGAACTAAATACATCAGGCAGGCTGCTCCCAAATGGCACACATTTTATGGCTTCAGGTAACTATTTCCCTGACATTTGTACGTACTCCACCCCCCAAAGGAAAGCTATCCCAACGTGGCACATCACTTGTCAGAAATACAAATGCATCCCATAACTGCAGTAGTACCTATGGAATCGAATGGTTGTTACCTTGGACAAATACAGTAAGTAAAACCTTGTAACAAAACATAATAGAGCATACACTGCAGCCAACAGCTTGGTTATTTGGGGGCACTGTGCCTCAGAACCTTATCCTGTAAAATTACAACAACCAAAACTTATTGATAAGGAATCCTATTTTAGAATATTTCTTAAGGCAAACTCAAGCAGTGAGCTGTGCAAGATGTAACATTGTAAGAATATGAAGTAAAATTGACATGATGCATCATTTGTTGAATTTCCTGCTTAAAAGCAAAGTAAAGACTTGACTACAGACTACAAGCCTTTGGTGGACCCCATCATTGCTGGAAAGTGAACTACACAGCAATAGAAGGAGACTTTGTGTGGTCAGGGGAATAACTCCAGACCCACAGTAGCTGATCTACTGTTTACCAGCTACAAATCACTGATTCAGAACCACAGGATGTTTGAAGTTGAAAGAGGCCTCTGAAGCATGGATGAAAGTTACAATGGATTTGTGCTCAGTGATTCTCACTTCCCTCTACGTGTAGAGACTGGGATCCCAAGGCACAAGCCAGAAGCAGGCACAGAAACTTTCATTTACATGACTGAGGTATGTGCTAAAGTGAGTGATTTTCAGCTGCATCGTCAATTTTCTACCACAATCCAGGCAGGGTGTGGAAAGCTAATTTCATATACCCTATAACATTATCTCAAATCAAAGTACACGTCTTCTTCCTTTTCCTCCTCCTTTTCAAATAACCACTTCACCTACCTGTTGCTTTTGCTAATCAAAGTGCTTAATTGAGAAAAAAAAAAAAAAAAAAAAAAAAAAAAACCCTGTATGTGTTGTCAAACATCTGACATCCTTAAAATACATGATGCAATTAAAATATTCAACAGACTTGGCTTCAAAAATGCAGAAAAGGGTCTACTATTAAAGAATATGGAGTTTTGCTTTTTGCCACCACTGCAAGTGGGAAGTTGAATTAATTCTCTCCTAATTCCCACAGGATTCAGGACACAGAGGGGAAGGGAGAAGAGTTTAGGTAAGGTGTGTTCCAGAAGACTTATGAAGGAACTGGCCACATCACAACTGGCATCCAACAATTAACAGCAAAATCATTATTTAGTTGCATAGATATGCAAACAAAAAGGAAAAAATTTGTTGTTTTTCAAGAGTCTCTACCCACCTACACACAAAGGCAGTATTTCCTTTTATTTGCTAAAGCAGACCCACCTACAGTGCAATTTACAGCAATAAGATACAATCTCTCATAAAGTATTGAGTATAATTAAAGTGTGTCTGTTATAAAGGTAAACAGAGTGTACTAGGCTAAGCTGTTCCAGATGTCTTTAGTGCAAGATCTGGGACAAGATCAAACCTGCAGCTGCACATTTTCTCAGGGGTTATTATGGAGCTTTAAAAAAAAGAAGAAAAAGAAAAAAAAAAAAAAAAAAAGAAAGAAAATCACAAATCACCTCTTGGTCCTGGACTCCAGCAAAACAAATGCAAGTAGAACAAATGCCACTGTAGCCAATGCTGCCAGATTTTAAGACACATAAAAGTCAACATGTTCAAAGATACTCCAGAGTGTAGTGCTAACCATGCAGTATCAAAGAGGGTTAGGACCAAGGCTGCCAAGTTATCTGTGTCACCAGAAGTTACAGCAACATGAACCTGTTCTACTGCCTAAGCAAGTTTCTTGCTGAAACACACCTACGAATGATTCAGACAAGGTGTGGAAAACCAGGTTTATATGTTACACAAAAATGCACTATTGTATTTTTCCATTCAAGCACATTTCGTGTAGAGAAAGGACAGTCAAAGCAAGCAAACTTTTGGGAACTGCATTATGTATATACTATTTGCTCTAAATTTTTTGAAGTAGCTTAAGTCCTTGAACTGCAAGTATCACACAAGTTTATAGATTTATTGTCTCGGTGTGATATTAAATGAGCCAAAGAGCATGACTACAGAAATCAGAAAAAAATCAAACCAAATCACTTTATAATCCACTAATTAGGCTCATCTGGAAAAGAGTGATACACAACAAGCATATCTGATGTTACATGAAAGATATTGAAGATTTCAGCTGACTTTAAGAACAACAAATGAGAAAAAGTGTTTTAATACACACTAGAGCAGTGAACCTGTAGATTAGAACGCACCATGTGAAGTTTGAAAGTTTGATTAGCACTGCTTTACTAAGCAGTACTCTTACTGGCCTAGTCTTTTAAGGCTTAAGAGAAACCTGGAATAAAAGTAGTCCCATCAAAACAACCAGAAGCCAGATCTTCCAAGGACTTACAGCATCAGCTCAAATACTCTGGTATTGTACATAATTGTTTCAGAATTATGGGGTTCCCATTTCAAATGGTTCAGGTCAAAGCAAGCATGAAAACTTGCTAGTGAATTCAAAGTGAAAAACAAAATTAAATCTGTTTTCTTTTTCAAATCCATTAAATCTCACTCATAGGCTTCACCCTGAAGAGCCCCTGCTCCCAAAAGCAGCACCTCACCTGTTGAAGAACCCGGTCCAGTGGTTCAGCTTTGCCCAGTCCCTCTGGTGTTAAGCCACTGACTTCACGACACTGGTCACTTAAGTCCAAGTTGTCTGCTTTCACCAGGGATTTGTGTAGTGTCCCTACCTAAAAACATTTAAGAAATTATGGACGAAAGTGAGGAACAATCGAATTAGCTCTTTATAGCAATGTGTTGAGACTGCAGAAAAATCAGAAAGGTGCAGTATAACCTCCCGATAAACGCCAGGAGAACACGCATTTGTCTATTTCACAAATCGAAACCTTTGGCCGCGGTTTCTCTCCCTCCCACCCCGGAGAGCCACGCTCTCTGCCTCGGAGTATCCGAGCCCATTTTCATGGGAGGCCTTTTGCAGTTAGCATCGACTTTTGCCAGAGTTGTTAACTGCAAAGGGAAGATCACTTAATATTAAGGCAGTTTCATGAATCCACGAATGAAATTGATAGTCTTGTTTGTTTTATCCAAGCCCTTCATCTCTAGGGGGTTATTTATGATAGGGCTTTTGGGGAGAAAAAGGATTAGAGATGACTTTTAGGTTGGCCTAAAAATGAAAAGAAGTCAATATTCACTTAAAGGTTACTCAAACATTGGTTAAACAAACAAAAAGCAGGCCCAAAGGGTCCAACGGTGACCGTGAGCCGGCTCCCAGGGAAGCGAGCACGCTCGGAGCCACCCGGGGCAGCTTTTTGTTTTAAAGCTTCAAAAGTCCGCAGACATCCTCGAAGCTACACACGATTTAAGGCCAACGGGGCAGTGGAGTGTGGGAGCGGCCAAATTTTCTTTAAAAGTTATTTCTGCCCTCAAGACGGAACAAAAAGGAGCTTCCGAGCGAGCGCCCCGGGCAGGGAATGACCCCCGGGCACGGCCCCGCGCCTCCCCTCGCTCGGTGCATTTGTGAAATGAACAAACGGCTCCGGGCAGCCCGCTCGCCCCGCGCCGGGGAACGCGCCCTCGCCCCGGATATCGAAGCCATACCTTCTTGCTGTGTAGATCCACAACTTGCCACACCAAGAGAATTAGTTCCCTCTCATCCGAACCCAGTTTAGCCCCATATGCACCAGCTGTTGCCCCAAACAACACCACCAAAGAGTCACTGTGCGAAGCCGTCATGACCACAGGGGGAAACAACTACAATCAAAAGCAGANAGAGAGAGAGAGAGAGAGAGAGAGAGGGAAAAAAAAAAGAAAAAGAAAGACACACTAACAAATGAAAAAAAACCCCAAAAAATCCCACAAGGCTCATCCCCTACCTCAAAGTAATCAAAGGGAAAAGGAGCGGACGAGGAGTCACAATATAAAGAGGAGAGGAAGAGTTATTTAGGAGGTTGGGTGTTTGAGAAAAAAAAAACATGGAGAAAGAAAGCTCCCATCTCTACCTGTTCCCGGTGATCTCCTTCCCGGGGCCGATTGGGAGGTGAAATTAGCAAGCTGTGGGTTTCTTTCCCTCTGACATCATGGCAGAAGCTCAGTCTGGGCTTGGGCTTTTTTTTTCTCTCTCTCTCTCTCTTTTTTTTTTTCCCTTCCCTCTTCCCCTTCCCCTCTCCTGAGTTACCTGCCCTTGGTGCAGCTCATGTGACTCTAGTCAATCTCCCGAAGGGACAAGGCCATTGGGCCTCTGGAAAAGGTGTAGGAGGGACGGAGGGAGAATCAACGCCTGGCTGATCTGGCCTGATTGGTTTTTGAAGGAGATCAGAGGCAAACTCCCTTTCTCTCTTTAATTCTGCCTGCAGGAAGTGCCTCTACCTGCTTGCAGTTCTGCGGGATCCCGGCCGGCGCTGGGTGCGGGCTCTGCGCGCTCACACCCGCGCCCGTTTCGGGGGCAGATCTGAAGAACAGACGTGTACGCAGCTTGTAACTTAGCCCTGAATTCCACGAAAGAAAAATCTTTACCTGCTTCTAAGTAATTGCCTTCTGTTCACGTTGCTGTGTGTGTATCCAGCTACCGGTGCCAACGTTAATGTGTAATGGACGTGTAGTATTCCACACGGATTTTAAGGGATATTACAGGCAGAGAGTACTTTGCAATTTAGGCCCTGTTCTTCATACAGTTTGTAAAGGTGGGTTCCAGTAAAACATTTTTTTGTTGTTTTGAGAAAGGATGTATCTAGGAAATTTTGCAAAATAGCAATATAAAGCCCTGCATTTTCTACCCTACAACTGCTCAATAAGGAGCTGTCTCCTGGGTATTAGCTGTGGTCTAAGATGGGCAGTTTTCCTCCACTCTTCTCTTCTGTTTCACTGGTGAGACTGCAATGGGAAATCACCACCTAATTTAGCCGCTATGAAGACACTCCTGCTCAACAGCAGCAGCAGTAAAATTTGTAACATTGGGGACTGAGACAATTTCAGAGATATTGTCAAACACAAATTGACTTTAACGCAAAAAGATCAAAAGGCCTCTAAATTCTTTGAAAGTTATTTTTCCTATTGCCACCACTGATGAGTAACTAATGATTTTTTAAAGGCCAAATGTTGCAAGTTAGACTAGTCATAATTTTTCTTTTGTTTAATTAAGTCTTTGGTTTATACTTCAATATTAGTGTTGTGTTGAAATAAAGTTTTTACTGAATGAAAAGTGATGCTGCTATTTAGCTGCTGATGTCTAGCCTGGGAAAATGCAGAGCTGGGCACTTAACTGTGAATATCTGATGGATTAAATTATTAAATCACATTTTCTCATCTTCTTTTAATATTCTAATTTTATAATTAATTATAGCAGTTATTGTGGACCTCCTTCTGGCATGCACTGGTTCCCCATGCTAACACCATCAGCAAGATTAATTCCATTTACTTCAGTGAACATAAACCACAGTTCAAGCATGCTGTCCAATAATAGAATTCATGTGTTACAAGTATTTACCTGACCAAGGCCATGCAGGAAACTTTGCACAGGTGCATCTCACTGAGCATCACAAGATGTTAAACACCTCTCAGCTGTTGTCTCTGCAGCTCACACCAGCTGCCCCAGAAATAATCCTGAAAATACATTGTTACAGAAAGGGCAAATTCCCAAACAATCAGAAATGAAAACTTTAATCTGTAACATGTATATATTTATATATTCAAAATGCTTTCAGCATTGTATTTTCTAGCATTGTTGAATTTATATATTTTCCTCTGCCAATGCATTTCTAAAAGTCCTTAGTAGAATAACCATTTCTATTCCTTTTGGTTACTTACATTCTTTGGATATAGAGGTAATGAAACTGTGTAACAGACTGTTTTTGAGTATGGGATGATTCTTTTCCCTGAAGTCTGCAATAAGAACCATAAAAATTCACTGACTGCAAGGGTGAGAACTGTTCCTCTTTTCCCAACCTGATCCTCCCCTCCCAAACTCACATATATATATGGGGGTGTTTGGAGAGAGGCAGTGTTTGTACACCTAAGTGTAAACAGAGATTAAGTGTAAATACAGATTTTAACTGTAGCTATGTTCACAGAAAAAGTACCAGGCTGTTGCAATGCAGCTGCCCTCATGAGGATGTCATTTTGTAGCCCTAATATGTGAGTACTTCATACATATTGGGATTTTAATTAGAAGATTTCTATAGAAGATCATACACATGATAAATTCTTGGCCAGGTTGACACATATGCTCACAGGCTCCAGTAAATTGGCACAGAGAATGCCAATACATATGTAGTTGTCTTTAGGATCTAATGTGAAAGAAAAAGGATTGTAATTCACTTAGAACAAGATGTCAGATTAAAAACTCCTCCTGTGATCAATGTCAAAAATCCTTAAAAACTTATTTGAAATCTACACATGGTATCAAAGGCTAGTGAGCACGAAAGCTTCTATGCTTTTTACAATTTATTAGCTCATCTCATAAAATGTAGCCTCTCCTCCTAGAAAGCCCATCTGGTTTCTACTTTTAGACTATCTTGACTCATATCATTCTACTGTTACTAATTTATCTGAACTATTCTAGCTAAATGAACTTAAAGTATATCCTAAAACGTTTAAAGAAAACTGAAATAAATGTTGGCCTTCCTGTGATATCACACATTTCAATGTATCAGATTATGCAACTGGTTTCTCATTCACCTTCTAACCACAACCCTTCCATTCTCTGCCCTGAATTATACCAGCGATGTTATTGATCTAAAAAATATAAAGGCATGACATTGTATGTCTCAACAGAACAGCAACAGGATCCAGTTCCTGAAAAACATGTGGGACAAGCCCTTGTACACTGAGCATAGAAAAGTTAATTTGTAACCAAGATCTTGCTGAAATAAAGAGTTATTGCTCACCTTTAGCTTTAATCCTGGCAGGCATATTTATACAGGTACTTGTTTGTAGGCTCCATACAAGGATAACCTCATAAATGTAACTGGGTGGAGAATAAAAGTTTTAAAGATGGACATTCATTGTTATGCAAGCTCAATACTGTGATGATTTTGTTTCTTATTCATCAAGCAATTAAAACTGGAAAATGGATCCGTTTTACAGTTAGAGCACATGAGAACACTGGAGAGACTCATTAAAAACATTGTGCTTACAATGGATAAATCTATAGTGGCATTTTCAGAAGGAAAGGGAAGGGAAGGGAAGGGAAGGGAAGGGAAGGGAGCCATCTCTTTTACTACATTATTAAAAATTCCTGTGAACTGAATGTCCTGATAACTGAAGTCCTTTTGTTAAAGCCTAATAAAAGGAGTATGAAACTTTGAGACATGAGACCTGGAGTAATATCCTGGCTGCATTTAGATCTACAGAAACACCTCCATTACCTTTCAGGGAACATAGAAGTTGATCTTCTGTTCCAAACTAGTATGATATTGAGAAGTTATCTCTCCTAGTGAGTATTATACTCGTCAGTTAAAAGGAGGAAAATGATGATGATATTTAACCCTGTAAAATGGTTTGAAATACCCTGAAAAAAGGTGAATTAACTTTGAAGTTGGGTCTAATTTCATAATTGGCCATGATGGCATGGCAAGGATGTGGACCAAAAGATGTCCAGAGGTCTCTTCTATCTAATCTTTTTCTATAAAGTATGGAGCCTTGGTGTTTACCTGCACAATAGGGACAGTGGTAAATTCTCTGCATGCCTCAGCATCTCCAAACTGAACTGGTACTGGAAGTAAAAAATCTGTAAGTGATCTGTAAGCAAAGGTGAGAAGATATTTAGTTTTCATATCCATTCAGCCCTTGGCTCCTGGATTGGATTACGAGCAACCACAGCAATATTTGCTGAAGGAGGAGCTTACTGTAGCTCCTGAAACATAAACCCATATATAAGAAATTTTCTGGCATCCTTTCTATAGCAGCAAATGAGTGGGAAAAGGCATGGGAACAAGTGTTTAGCAGCATTCTTTGATTGCTGTCCAGATGTTTGGAGAGATCTGATTTTTTGGTCTGCCAGGTTAGGTCTGCCATGATTACAATGCACTGTAGAAGCCTTGAAATAATTTCCACTGAGATATTCACAAAAGCTCAGCAATCTGCAGAAGAGCTTCAGAACTGTAGTTCTGCTGGATTGTTACCCTGCAGATACCAGCACCATCAAGCCACACTGGAAGTATTCATTTAGACTCCTGTATCAGTTGGAATTTATTTCTATTGACTTAAAGGTAAGTTAAAACATAAAATTGATGACTAGGAAAGATAAATAAAAATGAAATTCTTCCCTTATTATTTTACATAGCTTCTCTTCTTTATGGGTTTAATCCTACAAAGGTTTTATACATGCTCAGCTCCCACTGGAGTATTGGTATTAGCTGTTTAGACAAATTTCTCCAGGTTTCTCAAAATTCCTCAAAAACAAATTTCTCAAAAACAAATTCCTCAAACACTTATCAGGCTTTTGAAAATCTAAGCATTTACCTTTCTACCAAACTTGTGGACAGATCAAACATGCATGCACAGTAGTGTCTTTCATAAATGTTATCATAGATTTATATCAAAGTTAACAGTTTATAACAAATAAACTTAATTTCCTTCTTTTTTTCATTGGAAATAATGTTGTCCTTCAAATAATTTACTAAAGAGTTTTCTGGATTTAGAATCACTGAAATGATTGCTGACAGGGACCTCTGCAAGTCCTCTTGTCCAACACTGGATTATTGCCAGCACTACATTGAACCAGACAGTATTTTGTCCAGCAGTGTCCTGGAAACCTCCATGGATGAGCCATTCCAGTGCTGCACTGCATTGCTGATGAGAAACTTCCTCCTGGTTGCCAATCTGATCTCACTGCTAAATTTTTAAATAATTCACTGCAACTAGTTGAGACAGGATCTTTAAGCTGTGGTAAGTTAGACAAGCCTTGTGATACAATTTCTGTTACCTAATGAGATGAATATGCAAGTACTTCCTGACCCTTCCAATCCACCTTATCTGTGACTGAAAACTGACTTTGTGTGAAGTTTTATTGCCTCTACAACCTGCCTAAATAAATTCTCATTGCAATTGATTACTTTTTTTACTAGTCTCATGTACAGTATAATATGAGAAAGGAAGTTTAACGGAAAATTCTTTTTATGCAAGGTTTTTAAGCAAGATTGATGCTCAATCTTAGATCAAAACACTTCTATACATTAACCTATCCTCTCTTTGTCCATTGAAAGGATATAGCAGTTCACAAGTCTGTCAGTGTGGCAGAATATCCAACAGTAAAAAATTTGCTTTTTAATGATAAAGTTAATCTAGTGAGTTATTTGTTACACAAGCTATAAAGGAAAAAAATTCCATTATCACCATCCTTGCTACCACCACTATCATCCTAGTGAAAAGAGTAAAAATATAAATTGATAACACAATCCATTGCAACAGCTAAAAGCCAAAATGCTCCCTGTTATTCACTGGTACTTACATGCAATTAAAGAGAATCATCTTCTTAATTCATAAACAATAAAATTTAAAATCGCACATTTACGGTTCAACAGGATAAATTTATATCCTCTTGTGACAAGATCAAGAGTATAACTCCTCATAATGGCAAATGAGAATGACCTGATATCTACATAAAGCATTTAATTTGGCCCAGTTTGTACTTTCTATTTAACAGACCAACTCAGAGACTTCCAGTCACAGGAGTGCAAGACAGGAAATTCAGTAGTCCTTTGTGCTTTTAGAAAACTTCTGTAACACTCCTTCAATGAATCAATGACATTCAGCCTGTCATATTCCCACACATAAATGCATTCACACTGCACAGGTAGAAAGTTCTCAGAAATTCACTGAACCACAAAATCACTGATGTTTTGAAGTGAGAAGTGGCCACAGCCATCTGAAACATTGAATTCCAGTCACCCAATTCCAGTCACCTTTGCATGTAAACATAAAAACCAAATAGACAACATAAGAAATGTAAAGGCCATTATCTACATCAAAACATCTGCATGCTCCACACTGCTCTCACTTACTGTGAGTTGATAATCAGTGCTGCAGTGTAGCAGTGATGAAAGAACTGATCTTCAAATACTGGATGGATCATCAAACAAAGGACTGTGTACTGGAAGTCCGAGTTATTCAATGAAAAACTACAGTAAAATTCACACAATTAATGATGAATTTATGCAGGTTATGCCTTCTCAAGCTTTACTGACAACTGACTGATACTGGCCTCATGAGATTATTTTGGCAGAAATTACTAGTCTCTGTCTCTTTATTCAGATTGTACCACAAGCTCTCAGCTGACATAAAAACCTTGATAAAAATGGAGGGTGTGTTCCTATAATATTTCATTCCCATTTGATTTAACTGCTCTGATATTTAACCTGTTTCTTCATTAGAATTTAATTAAACTTATTCCACATACAGATATGCTAATACATTTCTTTTTCTCACCATAGTATAAACAGAAGTAAAATATAAATGCAAAACATAAGCAAAACTTAACCACCTGTTGAATTACTTAGGTTTTAAAAACATTTAATCGAAGCATTTTGTATAATAAATTGATGAATGCAATTATGTGCATCCAAAACAGACATGATAGGACCTATCATTCAATGATTTCCTGATCTGTCATCTTGATTATGGTTATTTTGCTTCACTTCTACCAGCAATTGTTACACACCTAGGATCTGACAGGGGGATTTCAAACACGCCCATGTGTCCTATTCTATCCAGCACAAGGATGGCGTAATTTCCCCAAAGAAGCAGCAGACCTCTGACACAACTTCTTTTTCGTAGTTCTGTTTTCACTGTGCTGCATTGAAACTACAAGGTCTTTAAAAAGTCTTGTCTGACTCATGACTACCAGAACTCAGCCTCTAGCAGAACTAATGCCCATTTCTAGGAAGATTAGATGAGTTTATTTTCTACTCTATCATTTGCAGCTTGACAAGACAGCTACAGTTTTTGAAAAATAACCTGATTTTTTCTGCAGCACCTCCAGATGTAAGTGCTTGCATGGAAGGCTCTAGTTCACACTGAACTGTATTACATAGTTACAGTCATGTCAGTAGAGTCATCAGATTCTCATTCAAATAAATTTCCTTGTTCTATTCAACAAATGCTCTTTTCACTTTAACCTCTGAGCATGACTGAACAAACACTTTTCTTCCTTTGGCCTGATGCTGGATCTTACACACTGTGGGATACACAGTGGAAGTGAGATAGAGCTGGTGTCCTTACAGATACATCTGGCTGATACAGGGGAGTGATATGGTTTCCTGAGAAGAAACATTCTCAAAGAAACATACTGCACAGTCAGTAAATGTATTCAGACAGAAAGAGGACACGTATACCTAGATTATTCCTTTTGGCATACTGTAGAAATTTTAAATTTAAGATGCCATATGATGCAATTCAGTGCATTTTATCACTTAACAGCTATAGAATTGCTTTATAAGCAGAGATAATAACTAAGCACACGGCAAGCAGGTGCAATTCCCTTTCCAGTAAACTGGAGTTGTGATAATATACCCTGACAGAGCTGTTTCATAAGTGCCAGTACTACCTCACCTCCTTTCCACAATCCTCTGCTAATGTGGCACACCCTTGTTTGACAGGAAATGTCACTTTGTGTTCACTCATTCCTTGTTTTCCTCAAGTAATTATTTAAATCGTGGTGTGACACAGTTAACGTACATTAAGATTTTGCCTTTTCTACACTGAAATACGTGGTGGTGAGGAAAAGAAAGAGCCCTGGGGCACACGAGAAGAAGTTGCCTGGCACATTCTGGGAGTGGCTCTGCAGTGACTTGGGTGAATGCACCGGTAACGCTCTGGTTCTGGGTGAAGTAGATGTCTAGGACATAACTTTAAACTACTCCTTTGCATACTCTAGTACTCTGCTTTGTGTGAGCAGGGGGTCTGAGGAGTCCGATCTGCTCCTCAGTATTCTCTAAGGTGGAGTCATTCCCTCAGTAGGTTCAGTTACCCTGGGAAAACACAAACAGTTATCCTGGCCAAAACAAGACCGTGACTCATGGGAATGGGCAAACAAGGGGGTACTCTGCCTGTTAATGTCATGAATCCATGGCTTTAGGGCACACCAAGGTTTTCGCGGGCCAGTTCCCCGCTGAACACCTGCAGCCTCACTAAGGGCAGTCAGGCCGGCTGCCACTGTCACACGAGAGTCACGATGGGCAGCGTTTGACACCTACTTTATATAGACATAAGACTTAAGACTGTGAGATCAGGTCTTCCTGTCTCTCCAAAACTCTGGATTACGTTCTATCTATGCAGGAATCCCTGTCAGATGAAGTATAAAACATCAAGTTTTTGACAAATTAATGTGTAAATTTCTCCTTTTCGCACAACACATCTTGCAAAAATTACTTTTAAAAACATTTTATATTTTGCACTGTTATCAAAAGAGCAAGATTTATCTATCCAAACCTTGGTTTAGGGGAACAAGGTGGAGCCAACCACCTTCAATCAAAGATTGGCTGCTTTAATCAAAGAGATGTGAACAGCTTGCGTTCTCAACTTTTGATTTCCACAAAGCCTGTTTGTTTTACTTAAGGCTAGCAGTCCCTGTTGCCAAGGAATTGCTAGGGAGCTAAGCCACACCTTTATGAACATACTTAGCACTTCCTGCTCTGTGCAGCCTTAAAAGCAATCTCCTCTACTCCAGAGAGATAATTGGAGGTTAAAAAAACATAAACATCTCCGTCTTAAGATCTTGCCTGGCTGGCAAAGCCACCTGTCTTTGTGCTCTTGTTAAACAGTTCACACAAGGTCTTGGGGAAGTGTTGACCATGAGATGTATTTTTCAGAAGAATTCGATGTTTGGGGTGGTGATAATATGTTTCTTACCCTTTCATCTGTTTGAATCCCGAGCTTCCATTGGTGGCTGCTTTGTGACTAGAAGAAAACGAGTTGGTGGGTTCCTCTGAAATCCCTCTGGGCTGGTACAGATGCTGAGGGCTGACTGGTAGCTCCAGCACACGGGGTAAGGCTTCATTATTTGTAATATATGTAAACAACCCTCTCAGTGCTCTGAGGCAGCATCATCGTATAATTGCTAGATCACTTGCACCCTCCTTTTTCTGCTTCATCTGTAATTTAAATTATTATATAAAAGGATTTGTCAGTCCTGTTGATGCTCAGTATTTACATCAGTCTCAGGAAGCTGTGTTTGCTGTTTGTTTGGGGGTTTTACCACAGTTTACTTAAAGAAACAACTTTTAAACACACACACATTCAGTACTATAAAACAAATCCAAACACAGAACTCATTGCTGAAACTTAAGCTGTCTAAAAATGCTTAAAGCACACCAAACGTTCATAACAGAAACCTTCTTACTGATTAATCAGTCCCACAGTTTCATAAATTTCCCCCTTTATCCTTCCCTCTGATGCAGAATATTAAACTATCTTTTGTTTTGTTGTCAGTGCATACTGCATTATGGGACTTCAGGTTACCACTAAACATTTCTTACAGTTTTCGTGACATGGTGCAAATGACAGCAGCTTCCAAGGCTTGGGTGGACAGCAGGGATGATTAATAAGATATGGTTACTGGCACAGCAGTGAGGTGGAGTAGGTGTGAGTAATTGTATTCTGTGGGAACCTAATCAGAATCCTCTGGTTCACAGGCATGAAAGTATTTCGTATTCTCAGCATTTATAAGGAAGGACAGAAAATCAACAGCATCTTAGTGCAAGTTTCCTTCAGGATTTCTATACAGAGGAAAATACAAGCAACTATAGAAATTTAAAAATTTGGAATCAGTTACTTCATTGCCACTTGTGTTTCTCTGAGAATGAAATCAGCAGTGCATTAGAATGATGCAGGCTGAAATGCAATGGGAAAGGATTCTCACTTACAGACTTAGAGCTTGTTTCACAGGCCTAAAAGCACTACTGGGGACAGACAGTACATTTGAGGATGCAGCTTCATTGCTTCAAAGGAACAGCAGTCTCCATGATAGTCCCAACACATTATTGGGGGGCAGAGAAGGAGGTTGTGAACACACACATAATGAAACAGAACTAGAGGGTGTAAAATAACAGCCAGTTTCATTTATTTGCACAGTTTATCTTTAGTAGCAACCAAAGCCCCAGTAGGCAAACAGCCTGGACAGCTGGGGTGGAGGAATGGATTCCACAGCTCTGCAAGGATTTCATATGAAGCAATACCCTCTTGCTGGGATTAGTTGCCTTACTCAAGACCAGGCTCAAAGGGATTTACAAAACCACTATATGCCCTTATTCAGAGTCATACAGTAACTTCTCCATTGTTGTGTGGACAATATACTGCATAAGAGAGACTTGTTTTTTTCTCTTATGGAGAAAACACCACTTCCTTAGAAAAATCTTAGGGGACTGGTAATATGGGGATTAAGCAGACAGGATTACACAGTCCCAGCTGAAGACAAAATAATGTATGACAACTGACAAAAAGTGTTAAGTCCCTTTCAGGAAAAGGGATTATTAAGACAACAGTTCTGCAAGTCAGGCCCACAGTTCCTGGTTCTTGAGCAATGAATATTAACTGTCAATTGCTGTTATTTAATATAAAATGTGGTCTCTTCAGTCTTCATTTGCCTTTTCACAATACAATCAAGGCTAGATGACAAAAAGAATTTGTCACATTTCAACAGGGAACTTGGTTTGGAATTGGGCATGATGGTTTGCACAATGGTTTAAGAATACTGAGGGAAAGGATGTGCACTGGAATGCTCTTAAACTCATAAAACCACAGTTGCTATCTTTAATATGAAACAAGAAAATTTATGCATCAAGATGTTGTAATGTATCAAGAAAAATTAGTATGGGAATGAAACACTGAGGAGTTTATTTGATCTACTGTCCTTGGGTGAGAAAAAAGACAGTAATTTCAAGAGTGTTGTTTATACATGAAGGAAAATCAGAGCTCAGGGACCTATTTGTTTCTTTAGCCCTTTAGAGAATAAAGATATAGACTGCTTTAACTGCTTCAATGGCTTCAACATCAAATTTCAAAGAACCAAAATATAAAAGTTAAGTTTCCTAATCTATTTCCTAAATAAAAATACATCTTTCAAACAAGGCAACATTAACTTTGGGATAGCAAACTCATCAAAACACACAATCCCACAATACAAACAAATATGGGTGTATATCTACATGCACATATACATAGCTCCTTTGTTACATATTCATTTTTATTCCTCACCTTTCTGTTTCCTCAGAGTTTTCAAGTTTGGGCCAAAGGTGTATACTTGATCTGTGCCTGTTTAGCATTTCTGACTTCTTTAATCTTCTTTTAGTTCATATTTTTCTATCTTTTCTCTCAGGTATCTGAAAATGCAGAACATAAGTTATATGTTCTGTATATAGCAACGCAGAATAATCAAATGTCTGTAGAGATCACAGGTTTCCCACAATAATAATACAGGTATGAATGAACACATATTTCACACATTGTTCACAACATGGGTATTACTGTCTCCCCCTGCTCCCCAGTGAAAGGAAGCAACACTTCAAAGATAAACTGCCTTCCTAGTGTGAAATTCACATCGGCTATAAGGCCATTATGCACTTAATTTCACATTTGATTTGAGTGTGACTCTATCACTTTCCTACCAGCAGTGCATATGACCTTTTTTAGGAATGACTGCATAGGAGAAACATGCTCTTTCACATAAGTGATTCTTTATGATACCTTTCCCCTACCCCTCCCAGCAGTGCCTTCATGTTTAAGCAGCTTCACTCTGAAGTTACTACAGCTATGCAACTGTTGCTCATTGTGTAGCCCTTAATAATTGCTTCCCACCTGGATAATGCTGTTGTCATATACTCTGCATAAGGCTACACCTTAAACACGTAATAAAATGAAGTTCGTGTCAGAACAGCAAGGATTACTTCTCAACTGCTTGACTCAACGCAGTTTTTTCATATGTTGGTCATGAATAACCAGTACTGCACAGGAGGGATGTAAAAGCTCTTCGTTTTTCTCCTCATTACTGCTTGCTCTGTGCATACACACCCCATCACATGGCCACAGTTGCAATCCATGTGCCTCAGTTTGATATCCTTGATATAACAAAAGGCATGACTGGCAGAATTCTCTCTGAGGATTCAGAAACTCAGGATATTTGTTCCCATTTGGAAATAGTATGAAATTATATTTTAGCCATAATCCAGAAGACATCTGCTCAACAGGGCCTTTGGAAAGGAATGAGGATATGCTACCGTTGATAAAGAACACACAAATCAATTCTGTGTATATCAAGTCAACTCCAGCTGTAGGCTTTAGTCCAAAGCTGGATCATGACTGGATTTTTCCTAGGGCATGCAAAGATTCCAAACGTGATGTAAACTGCATTCCTGCAAAAGATCCAGTATTTCTTAGCATTTGCACAGTTTCTCAAAGAGTTTCACTGGGACGTCACAGGTATCAGATGTGAAGGTAGCATTCAGCACAGAGTTAACTTGTTGCATTCAAGTTCAACAATGCTTCCTGTTAACCAGGCTCAATAGAAGTGAGCAAATAAAAGACTCCCTTGGGCCTTGTAAAACTTAATTTACTAGTCCTGAGTAGAACATGGGTGAATTCCTGTTGAATGTTAAAGCAGAAGCTTTATTGTCATTACTTTTTGTATCAATTAGCCATATTATACTTCCTGGACTCCTGGATCCATTCTGAATAAAGAATGCATTGCTAGTGTCATATTCAATGTAACCTACTCCTTTGCAATATTTAGATGCATTTTGTTCCACCACAAAAAGCTATGCAGTGATTGCAGGTTTTCACGACATTTGCTATATTTGCTTTCATTTTCATTTTGAACATTCCAAATCTGTGTCCTTAGCCCACTGCAAAAGGGCAGAATTATATTAATGGAACATAACTGTCATTTATTCTCTGGAAGGCCACACTGGCTTAGGTATGCAGTCAAATATGCTCTAGAAAGCTGCATTTCTGTTTGGCTGTGTAATTATGAACCTCTTACATGAGATGCTCTAGAAGATGGGAGTGACACAATCTCCCAGAGCAGTGCTCTGCAGTTTCTGCCTTACCTTCAAATCAAAAGGTGCTGTCAACTGAACCAGTATCTCATACTGAATTTTCTCCTCTGTACTCATTCAAAAAATACTCCTAATTTGTATGTTGTTCAAGAAATAGTAGAAGTAACATGAAGCTGTACCTCGACTGCTTTTACGGTTGGACCACTGAGCTGATCTAACACCATTCAGATTTGCAAAGTCAATCTCATGTGACTAACTTCACGTCAAGAGATTCTAGCTTTTGTTTGTTTTACAAAGTATTACAAAAGAAATCTCTGCTCACAGTTGCACAACATCTTTTGCCACCTCTTTCTCTTTGCTTCCTTCAACTTAATTCTCATAATTCTCCTTAATGTCTTGGGAAGATGACAGTCAAATTTTACCCAATGCTTAGACTTTTCCCTTTCCCTCAGATTTGTGTGTTCTCTGGGCCAATTTGAATTTTTTACCCTGGAGAGGAATATCAAAACAAGTAGATGTATCTAAAATGTACAGTAGGCATGTTCAAACAGTAGTAAGTCTCACACTTCTTTTGCACTACAAAGAAAACCACAGAATAATAAACTCATCCAATTTTAAGTATAAAATATGTATGTTTATATACATATAATAATGACATGTGGGAATCTGATACAAGACTTTCATAATATAGAGGTGATAGACAAAAGCCTCAAAGGGCCCTTGGATATTCTTTCCCTTTCCCCTTCCCATTTTAAACAGGTATTTTTCTTTATAGCCCACCCAGAACTAGGTCACCATTGAAAATGTTCTTGGGCAGCTACTGCATGACAAACCCAAGGCAAGAGGACAAACATACTCCTGTAGCAGTTTCACTGTTGTACAGTTTGTCTGAAAGAAGCAGGTGGAACAAAAGAATATCTTATTTTGTTAAAAAAGAAAAAAAAAATCTGAGTATTTTACTTGAAGTACAGCTCAAAAAAAAAACAACAAAAAAAGGAAAACTTACAGTCCATAAGAACATTCAGCAGAAGCAGTATCTGTGAATAAAGGCACTACATCCTTTATGTTAAATGGTAAATGTCCATTTATCTGTTCAGTGTAGCTTTCATCATTACTGCATTAACCCTCACAGCTGAGTAATAAAGCATCCTCTGCTTGAACATTTTCTATTATGTAGATCGTGTAGTCAAGCTATGATCCAGAAGGAAAACACAATTCAGCTCTCCTGTGGCCTACAGCTAACAATTTTTCATATTTTGTATGACTTGTAACTGGCTAATACAGAAGTATGTTTTTATAGCTGGCCTGACAAAGATCTTTTTAGCCTCAGAGTAAAGAAAACATTTCCAGACCCAGTATAGATCAACAGGTTTTGTGTGACAGCACAATAGTCTCAGCAGCACTGCTGACAGCATGCTGGACTAGAGTTTGTGAAACTGCTAAATTCATAGTGAACTAACTGATGCACTGCTCTGCCACTTCTCCTCTTAGTGGGCATGATAAGATTACTGCAAAACTGGCTGAGGGTGTTTAAGTCTTTTTGTGTTTTCTTTTATTGCATTGTGGAACCAAGGGATATTTTAAAAACTTTAATATTGAGATGATACATAAATCTAAAACTTTAATGGTTTGAATAGTTAACAACGGGCTCACATGACCACCTGCAAATTTGAGTTGAATTCTGAACTTAAACTCTGTTCAGAAAAACCTTAAATTTGACACATGCCTTTTCAGGTAAAGCTTCTGAACACAACTTTTGAAGTTAAATACTACAGCTAAGCTGGTTTAACAGCTTGGCATTGCCAGTAGTGGGAAGCCCTTGTTGTTTCCCCACACTTCTTTTTCCCAGCTTCATGTATCCCATCTCTTTGTACCTGCTGTAGTTGTGGTCGGACTCTAGCTGAGCCAAAACCACTTGTTAATTCACCAGTAAAACCCCTTTTAATCACCAACCAGGCTGACTTAGTCCTACAGAGGCTGTTACTGCCAGAGCTAAGAAAACAGAGGCGCCACAGTCAGGAGGGAGAAAAAAGTCTCCTTTTAGCACACCATAGGACCGGCCAAAGCCGTGATGCAGCCTCCCTCTCATTACTTATGCAATGCAAAAAGCTGATTTTGTGTTTGTAACCAGGAGTTTAGAACTACTTTTGGCAGCAAATTTTTAATGGAATTCTCAGAAGCCTTGACTCCCTAACCATTCTTTAGCTAAACTAAGTTGCAGTTTCACAACTTTTTTCTTTTTGACAGTTGGTTGGGGCCAGAAATGCCATTTTAACTGTAAGTTGCTTTCACAAGTACTGCTGTGAAGAGGAACTATCATGATATCATGCCCTACAGGGTCCTTCAAACAAATACTTTAGCGTGACAGTAATGTAATCACAGACTTCCTTAAGGAAATTCCTTGACTAAAGTGCTGTGGCATACATTCTAGTCAGTTTAGTACAGACCATATTGATCTAAATCATTTACAGTAATTTACTTTAGTTGCATGTACAGAAGGAGACAAAGTAATAAAGTGACAATAAACAATAAGCAGCCAAATTCTTAATTACTTAATGAGTCATGCACTCAAAGCTACTTAGTATTTTGAAATACCCACAGCAACTGCTTCAGCCTCTGGGTCTTTCAAATTTGGAATTTTACATTTTCAGATCTTTTGAGAGTGACAGCTAGAGCACAAAAGGAGGAAAAAGCTGAGGAAAGAGTACAGCACTCTCCTTAAACTTTTTATACCATCAATACCTGAGACAGGAACTGATCTTGAACAAGAATGTCAGTGTTTGTTTCCCAGAATATCACAAAAACCTCATGGTGTGAAGGACAGACCTTTTCGACGTATTGGATGCACAACCAGATATATTTTGAGTGCTCCTTTCAGATAGTTCTGAACATGCATCTATAGCAGTATGCACAGACATACCCTTTTAAACAGTTCCTTTTTAAAGTAAAACTTTAGTCAGCTACGAAGTGATTCAGGTTTTCAAGAAAAGACTCCCATCTGATGACTGGAATAGTTACTTTATAAATACCCTGTCCCCATTTGTTAACAAGCTTTACTCATGAATAAATATCGTGCAGCATTTTTCCTCCCCATCCCCACCTTTTAAGAACAAAAGCAGCCTCAGGCCATCGTGTCTTCCCCATCACCTCTTAATCTCTGAGAAACAGCTTCTTTCTCAATTGTTGTTGCTTAACTAATGCAACATTTAACACCCCAGATGAATCAGCACTGAGCTACAAGTAACCTTCTGACTACTGATCCTTCAGCTCCACAACACTAAATTTACTGATGAAAGTGTCTGGACTCGGTGAGCTCCATTCTGGGAGGTCATTTTAGAGCCCACATTTGCCTAGGATACATTCTCCTCTTGTTTCTTTGAATCTGTCTCTGGATCCCAGTACATGAAATTCATTTCTGTGATGTGGTGCATTCTGACTGTCAGAACTCGTGTCATCTATGTAGTTTTTGTTCTTATCGGGGCAGATCCTAGATGATGTTTGAAACTTAGGGATTCAGAATTAATACAATACTTACAGAAATTCCCTGTACGACTTCACCAAAGATCAAAAGGAAGCATTGTGTTGGTCGGGCTATTGAAAGGACAGCAGTTGCAGACGGCAGAAAGTTTCTTTTTCTCATCTGAGCCAAACAAGAAACTCAAGTGGATGATGGAAACGAGGACAGGTTTGTTACAAAATCTTTCCTCAACAACATGAATATGTATTTATATGTACACACATATTTAAAATGTAAATTATGCTATATATATATATATATATATATATATATATACACACACCTCTTTTTTCTCCAGCACTTGTTCATTAGGGTGGACAAGGATGAAATCCCTTGACATTTTTGCTGGAGTTTTAACTTGTTCCTGTGTGCAAATTTTCTTTTTTTCCACCCCTCAGTTTCATCAAACAGAATGTCCTATGTGTAATAGAAATAGCATCAGTCCTCAAGATCTTGTCTTCAAGCATTAACAATTTTAACCAGCAAATAAAATGATCCAGAAATCAGAAAACTTTTTTTTTTTTTTTTTTTTTA